>LPNX010785543.1:149914-403231 GCA_001517045.1 Pseudotsuga menziesii
TTCCATTACCAGAGTTTTATTTGGTAGAGCTCAACGTTTAAGACTCAAATCCCAATAACTAGAACCAAATATCTTGGCTCTTAAGCAATCAAGATTTCCTATAAACAAAGTATAGGGATGAGCTTGCTCGACCCTCAACAAACAAAGCATAAAGTTCAATTCTTTAAAATATTACAACTAGGATTTTAAATATTGAAACTCAGCTTTCAATAAGAAAACATAAGGCTCGTCCTTCAATATTTATTGTATATCAACATTTAACTCCTAAACATTAAAGCTCGACTCATATTTTAACAAACAAATATATAGAATTTATCTTTAGACCCCAAATAGGTCGACTCCCAGCACACCAAACATAGGAAGAGTTTTGCATTCTGCAAACTACATTAAATGATTAAATAAAGCTCTGTGCTTTCAAGCAATAAAATAGTCAGATAGAGCCTACGTATTCTCATATAATACAACGAATGGATAGAACCACTTCCTTGTTCACCATTTTAATTTTCATTCCGAAGTATTGTTAACAGTCGAGATGCAATGATGGCCAAAATCGTTTCAGGAGAGGAGAATTTCACTCAAAATAACCCTAAGTAGAGTAGTCCAAAAAGAAGAATGCCCACTGCAGAGCAACTAGTTCTGGAGCTTACGATTCCTGAGCACAAGGAGAACGCTCTCCTCGACCTATCCAAGGTGCTTCACATTCTTTATCTTACTAGTTCTGCCTTCGAAACCCTATATAAAGTATTTCCATTGTGAAATTTGGTTCCTTCTTTGTATCGGGACTAATATTTTTGGGAATATTAGGGTTAGAAAATTGATTGTCTTGGGCATTTTTTTGAAGCTTTTAAGAATGCCAGGGATTCTCTTCTCTAGCGGTTTTAGGAAATTCGTTGCTTCAGTTAGGGATTTGGATGTCCTTCCATCGTTTCCTTTTGCATATTATGTTTCCTTGTAGAATCGAGTATAACTTGTTTTGAGAGATTACACCAAGGTTCTATTTCGTTTTCATTAAACCTTCCTAGTGTATCCTATTGCCCTTCCTGTGGCTCTATGTTGGCCTGCATCCTTAACAATTACTTTTATAAACCCATAATGTGTGATACTATTTTCTGGTTTATTTTCCTTCTTGGTCGTTGAGCTCATCAATTGAATAAGAAAACACAGTAGAAAGTAGGGCATATTTACATACCTCTTATGTTGTAGCTCGATCGACAACCAAAAGTGCCCCTATATTTTTGCTTATAGGTACCAGTTCTTCGGCAACGGCTCTAAGGTATTTATGAAATTATACACACATTACTGAATAGGTACCCCCTGTGTCACCCAATGGACTTCACAGCGGTTCATATGGCCCATTGGATCAAAAGTATCACCAAAGCGCAGTGTTTGGTCATGAGGAGCCTGGCTAAAGATCCCATTACTAGACGTTGGTCACCTTTTTAAGATGGAAATGTAACCTGCTGTGGTAAGGCTTCACCGATCACAATCACTTGAGTTTTGAGCATATGCATAATGGTTATATTGAGTTGGACCACGTTGCTTCAAATATCCTTAGGAGTTATACAGGGTATAAACTTTTTTGGGGGGAAGAAAGCAAGTGTGAATTCAGATATGTTTGGATAAGCCGTAACTTGGGCCACACATGCTCTAATATACCATTGAAAGCCTCCAGTTTTACTTCTGCCTTCTGTGTCATTCACCAATCGATATTCAATAGTCTCCTTAGCTATGCCTCTATTCCCTCGTCAATGCAGATCTAAAACCTTGGCAATGTGCAATGAGTATTATTAAGCTCAAAATAACCCCTTTTGATACTGGATGGAAAATCTATCATTGACGTTGACAAACATGTGATAAACTGCATGGAAAATACATTTGGGGAGGTTCTAGATACACAGCTTTGAATACACACAGGGCCTCTCCAATGAATTAGAGGATGAGGCTTGTTTTTTTCTTCTTTTTATAATTATGGCCTTTCTCTGGGGGTTCCCAAGCTTTTTATGCTTCATTTCTTGCACTTATTTGATTTCATTCGTCCCATTGCTTGTTGCCTTGTTGTTGCTTATTTATGCTCTGTATAGTAGCTTGAATCGACCCTTTCAGGTCACGAATTTTTGAATTAAAAAGGCTACATGCCTCCATTTTTCAGCCAAGGAACTCCACTGGACACCCTTGCTATTTCTAATCAGCCTCTCATTGGTCTCTTGTCAAAATCCAAGCCTCGAATAGTTGTCCCCTACCTGATGGTCAGATTCAATGGCCAATGTATTATAGTTGGGAGCTGAAAAATGCCTAGTAACTAGATATAAACTTTGGATATTTCCTGGGGAGGCTGGGATAACATACCATCCATCCAACTAATCGGTGCTCGAGGAAGAAGATAGATTGTTGTTCCCAGAGTGGCATATAGAGACGATTTTCTGATTCCGATCTCCAGCGTTGGTCAAGAAATTTTTCCAAAAAGAATAGCAGACTTGGATTAATAAAATCTATCCATTATGGAAGAAGAAACAACTATAATGTCAATAGTAAAACAACATTTCTAAATCACAGATTTCTCTGGTCAATTGACACTGAAAACATAACATATAATAAAATAGAAGCTATTGTCTAGTATTGATAATTTTCTAGATCTGATCCATGGATCCAACTATCTGAAGGGACATATATGGTAAGTAGGTCTGGAGTCTAAATACATTATTACTAATAATCATTTTGATCCACTAGCCAAAAAATTTGCAGAACACAATTTATACCATTAGATATAGATTTTTAGCTTATTTTACAAAGAACTCATATCACCTTTGATTTGCAAGACACTTCATCTTTAGCACACGCTTTTGTCTCCACATATGCAACTACGTTTCACAAGCATCTTGTAGGCATCTTCGGAGATGTATTATATGAATTGGGCACAAGAATTATTGGGGAATAGAGAACTTGCAAGGTCTCTAGTAAGGGTTATTTCAGGATCCTTTGCTGGATTTACTGGCCATCTGAAAGATATTGATGTGGGAACTGGAAAGGTTAGTCTATTTCATGTTATCAAGAACAATATAATATAGTGACTTTTCTTTGGTAATTTTGTGTCTTGACTTTGATGCCTAGATTTTGGTCTACCTGTTTTGTTCTAGTATTGATCACACTAAGTAATCTCACTTCTATAAGAAAACACAATAACTCAATGTTGTTGAATTTCAATATGTTTGGGTATTTTTTCAAACATAAGTATGGAAGCTTCATTTTTCTTCCAAGGATGCCAAAGAAGCTACCAAGATTCATAGTAGATGCTCACAGTCGAATTTTTGGTTTTTCGAATTTCTGTAGGCAAAAGTATTGCTTATGATGGACATGAATTACCAGTGAACATGGACATTGATCAAGTTGAATGTGAACCAAGCCAGGATAATAATGAGCCTTAATTGGTTTCTATTAACAACCTTGACCTTATTTTAAATGATGGTGCTTACAAATACTTCTTACCTCCTTGGAAAGAGTAAGGTTGTAAGAATGCCAAATGAGCCATTTTCCATTGAACGTGCTATTAGAAGGCTTTCAGTGAATTAGCAAGTTTCTTTCATTGATCAAGTTCCGAATGTAGCTTATATATTCTCTGTAATTATAAACAGGTATATCATGAGTAATTAATGAGATCCATGGGAAATGCCATGGAATTGCTTTACGTGAAGGAATGAATCTTGAAACAATGTTCAAGTTAAAATATTTTCATAATTAGTGATCATATTTCCTTGGTTTGGACAATTTCCATTTTGACCTTAACTACAGTCAGTGGACTTATTTACTAAATTCATTTATTTATGTTCTAAAAGGCATGATTTTTCAACAAAACTAAAAAGATGCAAATTATAACAATATCCCTAACGGTAGACTACACAACAAATTCTACCATTTATGTTTCCAAAACTAAGAAATGTATCCTGAAGTTCCCATGCTGATTTTATTCTCTCACTTCTTTCCAGAATAGAGATAGCTATTACTATCACTAGTTTGGTTGTTTACTCTTTTTCTCTATAGGGGATCTATGTATTTGATATCATTCCTTGTTCTCTCTTGAGCATGGACCTCTCAACTACTTTTTTCATGATCTGCTCCAATTTTATTCTTATCAACTCCTTTGCCATTTCACCTACTTTGAAATTTGAATTAATACCAGGAGAACTCCACCCTTGATACACCATTTTTCCCTTTGGTGTACATTGAATGGATACCATCCTTAGGACTAGGATCAAAACCCTTTCTCTACAATTTTTCTCTATGAAAGCTACAAATCAAGCTCTCCCTTAGGCGAATAAATCCCTTCCCTTGCTAATTTTCCCTCTTCTTGCTACAAATACATCCCTTCCCTGGAATTTTGCCCCTCTACCCATTGCGAATGGAACCCTTCCCCTGCCACAAACAAATCCTCTCTATGAATTGAGCCTTAACTACGAACAAATCCTTTGCTATGATCAAAGCGTTTTGTGATTTATTATGTCAAACTTTTAACTATAATTAAAGCTTTTGTTTATGTCGAGGATTCTGAGTTTTTGTCATTGAGATTTTTTTGGAAGCCAAAAATTGATGGAATGTCATTGGTAGCTAGATGGAGTTCTTAATTCCTTCACTAGGGTTTAAGTCTCTTCAATGACAGGTTTATGATAATTGTATATTAGTATTTTCGATAGCAGACTAAAGCATTTGTAGAAAAAAAATTCAAGCTTGAAACTAAGAAATTAACAGATTCACCCAATTTGTAGTTTTAGAATTTGTAGAAAAATTTCAAACTTGAAACAAAGAAGTTAAATGGTTTGCATCATTGATAAATGTCATTAACTTGGAAATATTTTTATTTTCCTCAGAAAAATGTCGTAGTATTTTATTAATGATAATAAAACTAGTATATTCTATAAATGCTTGTATAACATTTTGTTTACATAAGTATATTCAAAGACAGTGGATCTATCTTCATGAAACCCATAAACAAGGATTGAGTTCTAGTTCTAGCCTATCCCCTGCTAATTATAATCATACATATATGACATAAACACTTCATAACAGACACATGTATTTCTGTCCACATCATTACAATAAAGATGAGATCTACATGATTCCACCTATTCTCGTTGGCAATTGTAGGTCATTAGAACTCCATGTACCCTTGAATAAGGATCGACTTGTAGATTAAGCAAATCCCATGCTAATTCTCATCATACTTTTTATGACAAAAACCAAAACTTTACAGACCAACAGTCTTCATAGCCAAATCATTACAAAAAAGAGAGCCTCAACAGGATCCACCTGTTCTCATCACCGAGTATAGATCATTTGAAACCATATATCAACAAAAACATAGAGTTTCATATATTTGAAACTAATATGACCCTGGAAACTATGCTTCCTACAACATTTTCTTAAGAGAGAATTTAAAAAACTACAAACTATTGAGTTTCAGCATGTATGATGCTTGCTTGAAACTCTGTGATTTGAACAGTATTTACTTAAGTCCTAGATCAACAAGACAACCTTTGAATAGCCATATGCTTGAGAACTAAGCTCTCAAAATATATGATGAAACGATGTGCATAAAAAGAGATGCCATTCCTTTAATATTTTCCAAAATAGGATGCAATAGAAAATTTTCAAGCTGAGAGGTGTCTTGAATCTTGATCCCCTGCCAGTTTCAGGAGGAGCTTTAAAGCCAACAACTTTGAATAATTGTTAGAGCCTTGGCCAAGGCCTACTTTAAATACAAAGAAATGATCACCAGTGATGTTAAAATATCCTCCAGCACCACATACAGAACCCTTTTCTTTACTAGCTCCATCAAAAAAAACCCAGCAAAGAGATTTATCAATTTGAAGATGATTTAGTATTCTAGCCTTATGTGGTTTTGGACAGATTTTGAAGTTTCTAAAAATTGCTCAGTTCACATATGGTACATCTCCCCATGCCATTTATCCTACTCTTTTGGAGCACACCCCAGTTCTAGGCTTTGTTTTGAAGCACAAGCCACATATAAACTTTAGCTTTAACCTTAACCTTCCATTGCAACTTCCACCACCACACCTCCTCACCTTGATTATCATTTTCAAAGCTTTGTATCCCAGTCTTGAAGTATAAGCACCCATAATTGGGTGACTAGAAGAGACTAAAGAGTTATCCTCCTGTTTAGTATGAAATTTTTTATCTGACCTACATAAACCTCCCACATCCCTGTATCAAGTTCTAACTTCTAACAGGGGTAGATCCTCTCCATTTTTCCATCTAGAGTCAAAACAATTGATGTGATATCAGCTGCCTAGATCAAGGTACAAATACCTTAATTTTGTAATGTAACAATCAAATCCTGAGGCAGTCTATACAAGACCCCATTCCCAACCCATGGATCTACTCCAATCCTGACTTTGTCCCCATTCCCTCCCTTCATACAAGCCAATTAGCTCACCACAGGAAAAGCCAAAACCAAATCCTTCGAGATTATAGAGCCATTTTGAAAGGATTTGTCATCCTTGATACATTCTTCTAAGGAGTGAGGGTCAATGCACTTTTGAACAACTACCTACCTCCACATCACTATATTTGTTATAATCCTCCATATGGTTTTTCCTGCCAAGGCCTTGTCCAAGAGATCAAAATTTTTAATCCCTCAACCACCTTTATCCTTGGTTTTACCAATGGCTATCATTTTATGAAAGGAAAACCTTCTCTCTTCCCAGTCCAAAGGAACTTAAAACACTTCCATCTAATTAAGTCCAATACCCCTTTATGAATGGCAACCATAGTATCCCTATAAATTGGAATTGCTTCAAGAACTGACTTGACCATAATTTTCTAGCTGTTACCGGATGAACTAGCAGTCTAGTGTCTGATAAGCACATATTAGGAAAGTGACCCAATGTCACCTCGGTCACATTTCTTGAACTACTTTAGAGTGTCATGAACTCCAAGGGGAGATCCTTTTGTTATTCTACAAGACACTTAGGCAACCAAACTATGTTTTCTAGATGCCCTAGTTAGTGACCAGTCCCTTTAATACAATTATAATAAGAATGAAGAAGACATACTATATAGAATATGAATGTAGTAGGTGTAACAAGTATATCAATCTCACTCACAAAACATTTGTTTACATAAACATGTATCCCATTACATAGATAATTCCAATAGTGAGTAATCTAAGTATCACCCAACCATTTATGATATCATTCACAAATAATGAGCAAGAGAAAGTGCATAAGTTTATTACTCCAGCAGTATGTAATTATGACATTATAACAACAATGAGGTAGCAAGTAAAGAATATGCATTTAGGAAATGAATCAATGCGTCCGAAGTATTTCAAAACAACCATGACTCGAAGTGTTTCAATGCTAGAAACGTAAACAATTCACCTAATTATGATATGTATGAACCTTAGCACGTAAACAATTCAAAAAATCATCCCTTTTTTCCAACAATGTTTGATGTGTATTTGCTAACCTTTCTTACTGTTTATGTTGACTTTTATTGCAGGTATTAGATGGCTATCAAAGAATGGCAGTCTGCCACAAAATACAGACTGTAGTAGTGTATGGGGGCTGCCAATAGGTTGTTACAGCCATTTTGTGGCCAGCAAAAGAGATGGTTGAGGTAAGGAAAGTGGGGAGGAAGGGATGGCTTGGGAAAAGGACTGTTTAGGGCAGCTTTAGGACTCCTTTTCGTAGTTTTTAGAGTATTTTAGGGTTTTGTATCACCTTTGATTTTCTTTACTGTGAACACATTGAGAACTCGTATCACCTTTGATTTGCAGGACACTTCATCTTTAGCACGCACTTTTGTCTCCACAGATGCAACTATGTTTCACATGCATCTTGTAGGCATCTTCAGAGATGTGTTATTTGAATGGGGCACAAGAATTATTGGGGAACAAAGAGATATATTTTCTCACCAAACAACTGAAGGCACTAGTCAAACAAACAGAATGGAGATCATTGAAGCTAAGTCCTTGCAAATCTACAAAGACTTATGGAGAGATCGATGAGTTAAGATAGTTTTCAAATTTTTACACAACACTTAAAAGGTTAACAAGTATTTTCCAGTACTGATAATTTTCTAGATCTAATCCATGGATCCAGCTATCCAAAGGGACATATCTGGTAATGTAGGTCTAGTGTCTAAATACATTATTACTAATAATCATTTTGATCTACTAGTCATAACATTTGTAGAACAAAATTTCTACCATTAGATATGGATTTTTAGCTTATTTTACAGAGAACTCATATCACCTTTGATTTGTAGGACACTTCATCTTTAGCATGCACTTTTGTCTCCACAGATGCAACTATGTTTCACAGGCATCTTGTAGGCATCTTCAGAGATGTATTATATGAATGGGGCACAAGAATTATTGGGGAACATAGAGATATATTTCCTCACCAAACAACTGAAGGCACTGGTCAAACAAACAGAATGGAGAGCACTAAAGCTAAGTCCTTGCAAATCTACAAAGACTTATGGAGAGATCGTCGAGTTAAGATAGTTTTTTACACAACACTTAAAAGCTTAACAAGAACTCCTTTCTTGATGCTTAGAGTTTGTTGGACCTTCAGTTTGATATTCTTCCGTGCTGCAGGATTAGCTTCTCACCAGCTGCTTGTAGGATTTTGCAAGCTTTTTGTACAACCCATTTCAGTTGTGAAACAAAGAAAGATTTCTTATCAAAGTGTGTCTTAGAAGGTAATAATATACCCTGATTTTCAATGACATTAGCTAAAATTATATATCGCAACGAATTGTGCAAAAACTACCTTTGTTCCATAGCCAATCATACAAATACCAATAATAATATCTGGAGAAGGACATATCTTCAGATTTGATGACTTTTAGTATGCAGGCTATTTCTGAAGAATGGATCTTTTGTATGACACATGAACATAGTATAATGTTGAATTTGGGAATGTGATTAACAAGACTTCCCATTGTAAAATTTTGTTGATAGTGTCAAAAGACATCTCCAACATCTCCAATTCTGTATACCAAATAGCATTGTTTGATGCATGCTTTCGGACAGAGGCAAGTAAATAGAAAATAACAACTATAATTACAGGTAGAAGATTGGATTTTGACAAGATTATTTTGTTAAACGAAAGGTTTTGGGGATGGTTTATTTTATAGGTGCGTATGGAACCTTATGGTTTATTTTATATTTGGCTTGAATGTGATGTGGAACCTGATGCTCATTTTGAAGAGCTTTGATTTTGGCTTGTGTCTACAAACATATGCCTTTAAATTTTTTATTATAACTATGAAATGACTAAAAATTTCAATGACTTTGCATTGTTTTTGCTCACCAAGTCTTGAGGGAGTTAAAAGAGTCATCGGCTACTCTGAAGGTGCATATGGTTGAAAACTGGTTTTGCATATGGTTGTAGTATTAAAAGAAAACATGCTCATGTACAAAGTTACAAACACACACACACACACTTATATATCAGTTGTACAGATCACAAGGGGCTCAACACTGTAGGGTTTTAGTTTTAATTCTCAAGGGAATATCATCATTTCTACTCGGTTATACTTTTTGGTCACTAATGTAATAGCTCCCCCAAATTATCTTATGATACTAAGAATTGCGTAAGGTAAATTTGAATGGTATAGATGTAGACACTACACTTCAACCTTGTCTAGAGTGTCCCTACTAAAAGCATCTTGGGAAAATTGTGATTTCTCAACGAGAGAGATTATATTGACTAAATGGATAGAATAATCAAGGTTTTACTGCTTTATGTAGAAATCTTATTTAAAAAAGTACCTAGAGTGGAATTTTTGAAACTTGCATTTGATCCAATTTGTTGGGTTCTATTATAATATTCCGTGGTGGCTGAACTAATTTTTGGTTATATACAGTACTGAGAGCTCTTATGGAAGAACAAAATTGAAATGAGAGATTTAGTGTTACTAAAGAATGTCTCATGTTGTTTCACAGGTATCATATTCACAAGAGGTGTTAGGATATTTAAACACTTAGGAGTTAGTTAAGATCAACTTGTGTAATATATCTGTTAGGTAAAAGTGTGTTTCTTTAGTATGCATTAGTATGCATTTGTAAATATTCTAATCCGACGGTCACGATATGTTCTAGACATAGAGTGATCCGATGGTTCAACTTCTCTTAGATCATACATACCATTGATCCGTAGCTTAAAACCCAATTGGTCTCTATTTAAAGAGCATACAGGGTCCTTGGCTAGTTGATTGATTATGAAAAGCTCATATGTAACTTTCTTTCTTTTGCATAATAAATTGCTCCAAGTAACTATTTGGCTGGGGCCGTGGACTATTTTTCTTTCGACGGTTTTAACCATGTGACAAACATCAGTGTGTTGAGCTGTGATCTATTTGTGTGAAGTGGTTTCTCAAGGTGTTCGGTATTTTGGGAGTACCCTGTGTACCCGAACATGGTATCAGAGCGTTTATGAAGAGTCGCTTTTGGTTTTGATCAAGATCTGGAACCGGTGTTGCCAAAAATTTGAAAGGGTTTATGGTTTTAGATTTTCTGTGTATTTTTGTCCTATGGGAGCTATTCCATTGCGTCCGGAGCACCGTTTTTATTGGGAAAAATAGTTTTTGTTTCACTGAAAATCGTTTCTATTTGTTCCAGAAACACCAATTTCAGCAAATCTGAAGGTATAATGTTACAGTGTCAGATTTGTTTTTTTTAAATCTCTCATATTTTATTAGTTTTACTATTAGATGTTTACTATTTTAGTCTCGAACTATTTCCTTCCCTGGCTACGTATGCTCTTTGCAGTGCACCTTGCGTGATCGTGGCGAATCAAAAACATGAAAGGAAAGTTTTTTTTTTCTTGTCTTCTGGGCCACGTATGCTCTTTGTCATGCACCTTGTGCGATCACGGCAAATCAAAAACAACAAAAAAAATTGAAAAAGTACACTTTCCGGGTAAGCTAACCAAGATCTAACCCCATTGTGTGGAAAAAGTTTTTTTGTTTCTGTTTTTCGTTTTTTTGTGATTTGCAGGAAAAAAAGGCAAGCACGAAGAGCGAGAGAGAAGAGTAAAAAAAAAAAAGACCCTTCCTCTTTCCATTCTTTTACGTACCTTTTAAACTTAGCTCACTTGGTTCAAAGTTGCTTTATTTCTTAATAGGTCTTGAGTTCAGGTCTTATTAAACTACTTTTAGTGCATGCAATTTATATTTTTAAGTTACTTTATTGTAAAAGTGCATCTCACTTAAATAAAATAAAATAAAACTGAGTCACTTAAGTCTTTTAATTTATTGCTGCACTATTTAAAAGTAACATTATTGTAAAAGTGAACATCACTTATTCTACAAAAATGATTCACTTAAAAACAACTTTATTGTAAAGTGATTGTCAAAGGTTGATCTTGGGAAGAGGGGGGTTCCTTTTTTTTAGTTGGTCAAGTTAATATTTGCCACATCACTATTGGGGACATCTTCAACATTTTCTTTGGTCAAGCATAACTTCATCATCCAAAATCAATTTTCAATGCCTCTTTTTTTAAAACCACATATTTTTTTGAGCTCTTTGCATCTAGACAGTTAGTTTCTATTCTTTAAACCATTATTTTACAGTATGGCCACCCCTTGTGATATTATACTTACAAGTTCTAACTATTTCTCATGGAAATCTCGTATGGAGGATGTTCTGCGAAGTAGGGGACTTTTCAGGATAACCTCAAGGAAAAAAATAGAACCCACTGATGATGATAAGAAAATTAAATGGTCAAATAGATGTGATGAATCTTGTGGATTGATTGGGATGTCAATCTCTACTGATTTTCCATTCCACATATCTGGAATTGATGAACCTGATATAGCTTGGGAAAAATTGGAATCTGTGTTTGGTAAACACAATAAAATTCGGGGTCATCAACTTGAGAATGAGTTGATTTCCTTGAATCCAAATGATTTTTCATGCATTCAAGACTATTTATCTAAGTATAAAACTCTTAGACTATCATGTGAATAATGCAAGATTAAGAAAGAAGACAAACAATGTATTTATCATATTCTTTCCAAACTTGGACCTGCATATTCTGTTTTTGTATCTACATTCTACTCCATGTAAGAATCCTTGACTGTAGATAGCTATCAAGAGCCTAGTATTGAATCCTCTTGTGATTCCTTAATTAGAGAGCAAGATGAGCTCATTCATCTTGGAATAATTAAGAATGCAGATACATCTGGGAAAGCCTTATTGTCCCAACAGAAAGAAAAGTCCAAGCCTCCCAAGAAACATATTTTTTGCAATAATAAACCAAAAAACAAGGGCCCCAAACCCTCTTAGTCAACTCCTTCTTTAAAAAATGACAAAGGATCCAAACAAAAAGGAAAGAAGACTAAGCGTCATTGCAATTTTTGTGGGAAAGATAATCATCATGAATCTAAGTGTTTTAAGAAGATGGAAGCCTTGGAAGCAGCAATGAAGAAGCACCACATTAACCTTGATTCATCTTCAGAATATACCTCTCATGGACATGCACTTTGTGCTTCTCATTACTCTTATAATGCATCTTCTTCTTCTACTTCAATTGAATGGCTCATTGATTCTGGAGCATCTTATCATATGGCTAAGGATCAAGCCATCTTTTCTACTATGCATGAATGTAACACCAAACAAATATTTGTTGGTGATGATAGATCTCTAAGTCTTGTAGGATCTGGAACAGTTCCAGTAGAAAATGGTCATTTCAGTGATGTACTATGTGTTGCAAAAATTTTCTACAATTTGTTATCAGTCTTCAAATTACTCATTCAGATGAAGGTAAAACTGTGACGTTTACACTTCACCAAGTTGTAATCGAGGATTTTAAAAATTCTCAAAATGTCCTTGCTACTGGAACTGTTAATGATATTACTAGGTTGTACAAATTTAACAACTTTGGGTCATCACCTTTTCCTTCATTTTTCGTTGCTCATAGTGATAACTTGAGAAAACTTTGGCATGAATGATTTGGTCACTTAAATCATTTCTCATTGAAACAACTATGTAAATACAATATGGTGACTAGTATTCCGATGGTATCTTGCAAGGATGGTGTTTGTTCCGGTTGTGTACTCAAAAAACATCATCAGGACAGTTTTGACAAACATGCCTCTTGGCACGCCTCGGTTCCCTTGGAGCTTGTGCATAGTGACTTGTGTGGCCCTCATCCATCTGCATCATTTTCTGGTTTCAAATATTTCTTAACTTTCATTGATGATTACTCCAAACCCACTTGGGTTTACTTCCTAAAACTTAAGAGCAAAGTATTTAACATGTTCTTGGCCTACAAGGCCCTTGTTGAAAAACAATCTGGTCATCAAATTATTAAGTTAAGATCTGAAAATGGAGGAGAATATTTTAACAACAAGTTCACTAATTTCTGCACTGAACAAGGAATCCAACAACAACACACTGTTCCATATACACCACAACAAAATGGTGTCGCTAAACGAAAGAACTGCACTTTAAAAGAAATGGCCAATTATATGATCCAATCTAAGGGACTAAGTCTTCAATATTTGGATGAGGCCATAAATTGTGCAAATTACATAGTTAAACGCACACCCACTAAATTTTTACAAGGTATAACACCGAAAGAAGCATGGAGTAAAATTAAACCAGATGTAAGTCACTTTCATGTGTTTGGTTGTGAAGCATGGGCTCACATTCTGGATGAAAAATGGAAAGCATTGCAGCCTAAAAGTGAGAAGTGCAGATTTTTTGGATATTCTGAAGATGTAAAAGGTTATAGAATTCTTCAGCCCCATTCACATGATATAATCATTAGAAGAGATGTTAAATTTGATGAAAATCTCTTGGTCTGCGAGCCTAACTTGGCGGGTGTGTCATCTTTGGCCTGCGAGCCTAATTCAGCAATTGTGCCTTCTTCTTCTTCTTCCAACTTCCTTGACAGGTTTCCAACTCTAGTTTCTGATGATGACAGTGAGGATGAAAATCCACCTCCGCCTACTCATGTTCCTCCAATTACACTAGCACCAATACTTCCTCGATGGGTCCGTTCAACCTGTGAAGCAACTGGTGATATTGTCGGTGATCCTAGAGATCAACGTCGAACACATTCTCAGTTTCAATGAGCCTTTTCTCTTTTGGCTCAAGCTTTCAAAAATCATGATCCAGAAACTTTTGCAGAAGCTTCAGGAAATCCAGATTGGGATGCAGCTATGGATGAAGAATATCATTCCTTAATGGTGAACGATACTTGGGATCTTGTTCCTCTTCCAAAAGGAAGAAAACTTGTCAGATGTAAATACCGGTCTACAGAACTAAGTATGCATCAGATGAAAGTGTTGAAAGACTTAAGGCAAGGTTAGTTGCCAAAGGTTTTTCCCAAGTTGAAGGGATTGACTACAACGAAATCTTTGCTCCTATCACAAAAATGAATTCCATCTTCCTTGTTCTCTCCCTTGCAGCCTTACATAACTGGGAAGTCCATCAAATGGATGTCAAAGCTGCCTTTTTACATGGTGATCTACACGAGGAAATTTACATGGAACAACCTCCTGGATATGTTCAGGATAACTCTAGCCTTGTCTGTCTCCTTAAGAAATCCTTATATGGCGTTAAGCAAACTCCTAGAGCTTGGTATGCCAAAATGGATAGCTTTCTCCTTGACACTGGTTTTTCTAGATGTCATTTTGACCCCAATGTTTATACCAAGAAAGTAGGAAACCATCTCATCATACTTGTTCTTTATGTTGATTTTCTTATGCTTACTGCTAGTGACCCTAAACTTATAACCCATGTGAAATCCAATCTTAAGCAAAATTTTGAAATGTTAGACTTAGGACATTTGCATTATTTTCTTGGTCTCCAAGTATTGCAAACCAAAGAATGAATCTTTCTTTCCCAGTCTAAGTATGCTTATGACCTTCTTCATCGCTTCCACATGGAAGATTTTAAACCAGCCCCTTTTCCCTTCTGGTCTGGAGTCAAACTTTCTACCATTTATAATTCCCCTAAAGTAGATGCCACCTTGTATCATCGGCTTGTTGGTAGTATTTTATACTTGATTCATTCTCGTCCTGATCTTTCCTTTGCCGTTGGTCGTGTTTCCTATTATATGCAAACTCCTCATGAAAGTCACTAAAAAGCAGCAAAAAGAATACTTCGATATATTCGAGGTACAATTTAGTTTGGGATTCATTACAGTATGGGGAGGAACCTTTGTTGGTTGGTTTCATTGACTCAGATTGGGCCAGCGATCCTAATGATCCAAAGTCTACTACGAATTATGTTTTTAGTTTGGGATCTGGACCTCTCACTTGGGCTTGTATGAAACAACAAGCTCTTGCTCTTTCTTCAGCAGAAGCAGAGTATCGAGCTGCAGTTAATGCCAGTTAGGAAGCTTTATGGCTTCGACGAATCCTTTCAGAGTTTGGATTCGAGCAGCAGAAGCCTACTCTACTTTGGTGCAACAATCAAAGTGCCATCAAGCTTTCCAAAGATCCAGTTCTACATCAACACAGCAAACACATTGATCTACACATGACCTTCATCAGAAATCGTGTTCATGATAGTGTTATTGAAGTGCTCTATTTCCCTACAGATGATCAAGTTGCAGACATCTTCACCAAGTCTCTTACAAAAGTGATGTTTTCTAAACTTCAGTCTATGTTAGGAGTTCAAGAATGTATCCTTAAGGAGGGATAGGCTCTAATGCCTCCTTCCTTCTCCTAATAGTGTTACTTTTGTAAATCCTTCAATCCTATCCCAAGTTGTTCTTAAGAGGGGATGTTAGGATTTTTAGACACTTAGGAGTTAGTTAATATCAACTTGTGTAATATATTCGTTAGGTAAAAGTGTGTTTCTTTAGTATGCATTAATATACATTTGTAAATATTCTAATCCGACGGTCACGATATGTTCTAGACATAGAGTGATCCGACGGTTCAACTTCTCTTCGATCATACCTTCCATTGATTCGTGGCTTAACATCTGATTGGTCTATGATCTCTATTTAAATAGCATAGAGGGTCCTTGGCTAGTTGATCGATTATGAGAGGCTCATATGTAACTTTCTTTCTTTTTCATAATAAATTGTTCCAAGTAGCTATTTGGCTGGGGCCGTGGACTGTTTCCCTCTCGAGGGTTTTAACCACGTGACAAAAATCGTTGTGTTGATCTGTGATCTATTTGTGTGAAGTGGTTGCTCAAGGTGTTCGGTCTTTTGGGAGTACCCTGTGTACCCGAACATGGTATCAGAGTGTTTATGAAGAGTTGCTTTCGGTTTTGATCAAGATCTGGAACCGGTGTTGCCAAAACTTTGAAAGTGTTTCTGGTTCTAGATTTTTTGTGCATTTTTGGCCTATTGGAGCTATTCCATTGCTTTCGGAGCACCGTTTCCATTGTGAAATAGTTTTTCTTTCACCGAAAACCGTTTCTGTTTGTTTCATAAACACTCATTTTGGAAAATCTAAAGGTATAATGTTACAGTGACGGATTTGTTTTATTTATTTTTAAATCTCTCATATTTTATCAATTTTATTATTAGATATTTACTATTTTAGTCTCAGACTATTGCCTTCCCTGGCTACGTATGCTCTTTGTCCTGCACCTTGTGCGATCACGACGAATAAAAAACAGAAAGGAAAAGTTTTTTTCTTGTCTTCTCGGCCACATATGCTCTTTGCCGTGCACCTTGTGCGATCACGAAAAAACAGAAACAACGAGAAAACTTGAAAACGTAAACTTTTCGGGTAAGCTAACCAAGATCTAATCCTATTGTGTGGAAAAAAAAAATTGTTTTTGTTTTTCATTTTTTTTTTGCATGAAAAAAATACAAGCACGGAGAACGAGAGAGAAGAGTTAAAAAAAAAAAAAACCTCTTCCTCTTTCCATTCTTTTACGTACCTTTTAAACTTAGCTCACTTGGCCCAAAGTTGCTTTATTCCTTAATAGGTCTTGAGTTCAAGTTTTATTAAGCCACTTTTAGTGCATATAATTTCTAATTTCAAGTTACTTTATTGTAAAAGTGCATCTCACTTAAATAAAATAAAATAAAAAGTGAGTCACTTAAGTCTTTTAATTTATTGCCGCACTATTTAAAAGTAACATTATTGTAAAAGTGAACATCACTTATTCTACAAAAATGATTCACTTAAAAACAACTTTATTGTAAAGTGATTGTCAAAGGTTGATCTTGGGAAGAGGGGGGTTCCTTTTTTTTTAGTTGGTCAAGTTAATATCTACCACATCACTATTGGGGACATCTTCAACATTTTCTTTGGTCAAGCATAACTTCATCATCCAGAATCAGTTTTCAGTGTTGTTTTTTTTTAGACCACATATTTTTTTGAGCTCTTTGCATCCAAACAGTTAGTTTCTATTCGTTCAGCAATTATTTTACAGTATGGCCACCCCTTATGATATTATACTTACAAGTTCTAACTATTTCTCATGGAAATATCGTATGGAGGATGTTCTATGAAGTAGGGGACTTTTTAGGATAACCTTAGGGAAAGAAACAGAACCCACTAATGATGATAAGAAAATTAAATGGGAAAATAGATGTGATGAAGCTCATGGATTGATTGGGATGTCAATCTCTACTGATTTTCCATTTCACATATATGGAATTGATGAACCTGATATAGCTTGGGAAAAATTGGAATCTGTATTTGGTAAACACAATGAAATTCAGGGTCATCAACTTGAGAATGGGTTGATTTCCTTGAATCCAAATGATTTTTCATGCATTCAAGACTATTTATCTAAGTATAAAACTCTTAGACTATTATGTGCAGAATGCAAGATTAAGAAAGAAGACAAACAATGTATTTATCATATTCTTTCCAAACTTGGACTTGCATATTCTGTTTTTGTATCTACATTCTACTCCATGTAAGAATCCTTGACTATAGCTAGCTATCAAGAGCCTAGTCTTGAATCCTTTTTTGATTCCTTAATAGAGAGCAAGATGAGCTCATTCATCTTGGAATAATTAACAATGCAGATACATCTGGGAAAGCGTTATTGTCCCAACAGAAATAAAAGTCCAAGCCTCCCAAGAAACAAAATTTTCGCAATAATAAGCCAAACAAAAAGGGTCCCAAACCCTCTCAGTCAACTCCTTATTTAAAAATGACCAAGGATCCAAACAAAAAGGAAAGAAGACTAAGCGTCATTGCAATTTTTGTGGGAAAGATAATCATCATGAATCTAGGTTTTTTAAGAAAATGGCAGCCTTGGAAGCAGCAATGAAGAAGCGCCACATTAGCCTAGATTCGTCTTCAGAATCTACCTCTCATGGACATGCACTTTGTGCTTCTAGTTACTCTTATAATGCATCTTCTTCTTCTACTTCAATTGAATGGCTCATTGATTCTAGAGCATCTTATCATATGGCTAAGGATCAAGCCATCTTTTCTACTATGCATGAATGTAACACCAAACAAATATTTGTTAGTGATGATATATCTTTAAGTGTTGTAGGATCTGGAACAGTTCTAGTAGAAAATGGTCATTTCAGTGATGTACTATGTGTTGCAAAAATTTCCTGCAATTTTTTATCAATCTATCAAATTACTCATTCAGGTGAAGGTAAAACTGTGACGTTTACACCTCACCAAGTTGTAATCAAAGATTTTAAAAATCCTCAAAATGTCCTTGCTACTGGAACTGTTGATGATATTACCAGGTTGTACAAATTTAACAACTTTGGGTCATCACATTTTCCTTCATTTTTTGTTGCTCATAGTGATAACTTGAGCAAACTTTGGCATGAGCAATTTGGTCACTTAAATTATTGCTCATTGAAACAACTATGTAAAGACAATATGGTTACTAGTCTTCCGATGTTATCTTGTAAGGATGGTGTTTGTTCCGGTTGTGTACTCGTAAAACATCATCGAGACAGTTTTGACAAATGTACCTCTTGGCACGCCTCGGTTCCCTTGGAGCTTGTGCATAGTGACTTGTGTGGCTCTCTTCCATCTACATCCTTTTCCGGTTTCAAATATTTCTTAACTTTCATTGATGACTACTCCAGACGTACTTGGGTCTACCTCCTAAAACTTAAGAGCAAAGTATTTAACATGTTCTTGGCCTACAAGGCCCTTGTTGAAAAACAATCTGGTCATCAAATTATTAAGTTAAGATCTGACAATGGAGGAGAATATGTTAACAACAAGTTCACTACTTTCTACACTGAACAAGGAATCCAACAACAACACACTATTCCATATACACCACAACAAAATGGTGTCGTTGAACGAAAGAACCACACTTTAAAAGAAATGGCTAATTGTATGATCCAATCTAAGGGACTAAGTCTTCAATATTGGGCTGAGGCCATAAATTGTGCAAATTACATAGTTAATCGCACACCCACTAAAGTTTTACAAGGTATAACATTGAAAGAAGCATGGAGTAAAATTAAACCAGATGTAAGTCACTTTTGTGTGTTTGGTTGTGAAGCATGGGCTCACATTCCAGATGAAAAATGGAAAGCATTGCAGCCTAAAAGTGAAAAGTGCATATTTGTTGGATATTCTAAAGATGTAAAAGGTTATAGACTTCTTTATCCCCATTCACATGATATAATCATTAGAAGAGATGTTAAATTTGATGAAAATCTCTTGGCCTGCAAGCCTAACTTAGCGCGTGTGCCATCTTTGGCCTGTAATACTGATTCAACGATTGTGCCTTATTCTTCTTCTTCTTCCAACTTCCTTGAAAGTTTTCCAACTCCAGTTTCTGATGATGACAGTGAGGATGAAAATCCACCTCTTCCTTCTCATGTTCCTCCAATTGTACCAGCACCAATACTTCCTCGATGGGTCCATTCAACATGTGAAGCAACTGGTGATCTTGTCGGTGATCCTAGAGATCAACGTTGAACACGTTCTTAGTTTCGGTGAGCCTCTTCTCTTTTGGCTCAAGTTTCTAAGAATCGTGATCCAGAAACTTTTGCAGAAGCTTCAAGAAATCCAGATTGGGATGCAGCTATGGATGAAGAATATCCTTCCTTAATGGCGAACGATACTTGGGATCTTGTTCCTCTTCCAAAAGGAAGAAAACTTGTCAAATATAAATGGGTCTACAGAACTAAGTATACATCAGATAGAAATGTTGAAAGACTTAAGGCAAGGTTAGTTGCCAAAGGTTTTTCCCAAGTTGAAGGGATTGACTACAATGAAACTTTTGCTCCTGTCGCAAAAATGAATTCCATCTGCCTTGTTCTTTCCCTTATAGCCTTACATAACTGGGAAGTCCATCAAATGGATGTCAAGTTTTCCTTTTTACATAGTGATTTACAGGAGGAAATTTACATGGAACAACCTCCTGGATATGTTTAGGATAAATCTAGCCTTGTCTGTCTCCTTAAGAAATCCTTATATGGCCTTAAGCAAGCTCCTAGAGCTTGGTATGCCAAAATGGATAGCTTTCTCCTTAACATTGGTTTTTCTAGATGCCATTCTGACCCCAATGTTTATACCAAGAAAGTAGGAAACCATCTCATCATACTTTTTCTTTATGTTGATGATCTTATGCTTACTGCTAGTGACCCTAAACTTATAACCCATGTGAAATCCAGTCTTAAGCAAAATTTTGAAATGTTAGACTTAGGACATTTGCATTATTTTCTTGGTCTCCAAGTATTGCAAACCAAAGAATGAATCTTCTTTCCCAGTCTAAGCATGCTTGTGACCTTCTTCGTCGCTTCCACATGGAATATTTTAAACCAGCCCCTTCTCCCTTCCAATATGGAGTCAAAATTTCTACCACTTATACTTCCCCTGAAGTAGATGCCACCTTGTATAGTCAGCTTGTTGATAGTCTTTTATACTTGACTCATCCCCGTCCTGACCTTTCCTTTTCCATTGGTCATGTTTCCCGTTATATGCAAACTCCTCACGAAAGTCACTGAAAAGCAACAAAAAGAATACTTCTATATATTCGAGGTACAATTCAGTTTGGGATTAATTATAGTATGGGGGGGAACCTTTGTTGGTTGGTTTCACTGATTCAGATTGGGCCAGCGATCCTGGTGACCCAAAGTCTACTGCAGGTTATGTTTTTAGTCTGGGATCTGGACCTATCACTTGGGCTTGTAAGAAACAACAATTCTTGCTCTTTCTTTAGTAGAATAAGAATATCGAGCGGTAGTTAATGCTAGTCAGGAAGCTTTATGACTTCGACAAATCCTTTCAGAGTTTTGCTTCAAGCAGCAGCAACCCACTCCACTTTGGTGTGACAATCAAAGTGCCATCAAGCTTGCCAAAGATCCAGTTCTACATCAGTGCAGCAAACACATTGAGCTACACATGACCTTCATCAAAAATCGTGTTCATGATAGTGTTATTGAAGTGCTCTATTTCCCTACAGATGATCAAGTTGCAGACATCTTCACCAAGTCTCTTACAGAAGCAAAGTTTTCTAAACTTAGGTCTATGTTAGGATTTCAGGAATGTGTTCTTAAGGGGGGATAGGCTCTAATGCCTCCTTCCTTCTCTTAATAGTGTCGCTTTTGTAAATCCTTCAATCCTATCCCAAGTTGTTTTTAAGGGGGGATGTTAGGATATTTAAACACTTAGGAGTTAGTTAAGATCAACTTGTGTAATATATCCATTAGGTAAAAGTGTGTTTCTTTAGTATGCATTTGTAAATATTCTAATCCGACGATCATGATATGTCCTAGACATAGAGTGATCCGACAGTTCAACTTCTCTTAGATCATACCTACCATTGATCTGTGGCTTAACACCCAATTGGTCTATGATCTCTATTTAAAGAGCATAGAGGGTCCTTGGCTAGTTGATCGATTATGAGAAGCTCATATGTAACTTTCTTTCTTTTTCATAATAAATTGCTCCAAGTAGCTATTTGGCTGGGGTCATGGACTATTTCCCTCTCGAGGGTTTTAACCACGTGATAAACATCGGCGTGTTGATCTGTGATCTATTTGTGTGAAGCGGTTGCTCAAGGTGTTCGGTCTTTTGGGAGTACCCTTTGTACCCAAACAGGAGGCTCTTGCTAACACCCCAATTCAAAACAGTCTTTAGGAACTGTGGGCCCTACTCAATTTCTTGCTTCCAAGCTTTGGGAACCATGGGAATTGGCTTTATGGTTTTGATGTGATGCAAGTCACAAGGCTAAAAACACATTTAATGTTTCAACTGCTTTATAATAAAAACTAATATTTAATATTTATGTTCAAAATATAATCAGAAATATATTTTACATTCTATTGATCAGGTACTTGTTTGAAATGCTGAATCTTGAAGCATATGAGTTAACCAGTATACAGAAATCTGATTTTATTGGATGGTATAATTCATTTGTAAATGCAACTTCCTTGAAGTGTCATAGACTATGCATCCATGTATGGGGTTGAAATTCCCATAAGGATGATGCAATAGAGTCAACGAAGTTAGGTAATGTTATTGATGACATCTTGGCAATTTCTTCTCTGCAATTTTTTATTTCCTATGTGCTCATTGCAATAGCTTTGCTTCTATGAGGGACAATGTGGTGACCTTTAACAAAAGGAAGAGAAACTTCATTTCTATGGTTTGCCTAGAAAGCATTTGGCAAGTCATCACAGCATTCAAACAAGAAATTTTCTAAATGTTCTTTAGCTCAAGCAATTATTCACTTATTCTCATATTTTCAGCAACAGTATGAAGTTCACTGACTCTTTCTTGCAATATTTCCATTCTATGAAGAGTATTCGGAGAATGAATGCTTATGAAAGGAAAAAAGCATTTTTGAGATCGATAGTGGAAGAACATACCCAATTTCTTTTGATGATGATTGTATTCCATACCATTTGGAAATGTTTTGGCCAAGAATGGAGTTCCCAAATAAAGAGCACAATCCAGATTGGGATGAAGGATTGCTGTAAAAAAAATCAGAACAGGCCCCTTGTATATGCACTTTCATGTTTCTGCTCTTTGTAAATATTATTGGTTTAGTGCAATAAGTATTAAAAAAGGGTAAAGGAAAAAAAGAAGCAGTTGTTCTATTTGTTCTAATTCTTTGTTATAATATTAATATTATGCATACAATTTTTTATTAATAATAGTTTTATGCATATTAATATCATGGATTGATTATCATCAATACTTATTAATGGTGAAACATTTTTTAAGAGCATTAAAGCTTGCTAATGTTCCTGGCTCCCATTTTTCCTTTTTTAAATATATATTATTGTTGCTCCTGACTTGCTTTCTTTTGAAAATATATAACTATGGGTGAAACTTCTAGTTGTTATGGAGACTCGTGCTTGATTTTTATACTTTATCACCTTTTGGAAACAAAATTAATTGTCTTGTTCTTATTCCTACAGCCAATTCTTGATCAGATCAATCTCCTGATGGGTAGATTCTGTATTTTACCTTTCATCCATGTTTACAGGGAACACAGCATGTAGGAAGGCAGGCTTTCAAAGCAAAAATTGAAGTTGCTGAAGAAGTCTTGGTGCTGGTGGAAGATAGAGAGGACATCAAGGGTTTATTCTCCTAACAGACAAGCTTCGATCCTTTGACATCCTCTTTTCCAAGCCAAGGTAATCTAAAAAGGCCATATCTTGCAATTTTTTCAGTTTCTTCCTAGCCTACTAAAATGATAATGTTATCTCCTAACTTCTTTTTTCTCATTTTCAGGTATTCCAATTTTGTCGTTCCAAATGTCATAAGAATTTCAAAATGAAATGTATCCCTCGAAAGGTGAAGTGGACTAAAAGCATATAGAAAGATACATGGAAAAGAACTTACTAATATATCTTTTGTGTGCTCATGAGACATGTTGACATGTTTTCCCATGTTGTGCCACAATTTTCATCCAAACTTGCAATACATATGATTACTTATTTGGGTCTATCTCTTTGCACTTAGATAGTTTCTAGAACAAACTTCGAGATTAGTCAATTTTTGCAACAATAGTAATTTTTTTTAACAATTTTGAAGGATGCAAGGAAAATCATTTCATTTTTTGTGCCATACCAAATGATTAAGGCCATGTTTTGATGTGGATGGAGTTAATTTGATGACATTATTAGACATGCAAAATTTTCAGTTAATACCGTTGCTTTGAAACAAATAGGACACAACGCTCGAGTTTGAGAGAAGAAGAAACAGGCTTGAGAGGTATGATATAAATGTTCAAAATACTTTGAAGTCCATCAAGAAGATTGAGGAAGTTCGTGTTAGCAGGGAGGCTAAATTATGGGAGAAATGGTTTGTCTCCTTCTCTTCAACTTTCCTTGTGAAAGAGTCCAAGGATAATAACTGAAAATTAGCAAATTGGTTATCTTCTAGATAACCATATTTTATGTTAACTTCTATTCTCCCATTAAATGAAGGACTCAATCTCATGATGACATTACAAGGATAGTGTATGCCTTGTCGTCAGTGAAGTTGGATCTAAAGAGAATTGGGGCCAAATGCCTAGAACAAGCCAAAGGATTATGGAAGAACATATTTTTAAGTCCTCAGTTTCACTCTAAATCATGGCCATCGATGTTTTTTTCATTTTTTCCCATATGTGGTTGTAGACATTTTTTCCCATATGTGATTGCAAATTCACAACTTTGAAGCAAAGATGGTGGATGAAAATGCAAGGATTGTCCTATGTGAGGTCATGTAAAGGCATGTCAAAGATATTTTAGTAGTGGAAAACAATGGCTACAATGCAATCAAGTGATATAGCGTTCTTAATTGTATTCATTAAAGACCAAATATGTGTATATACTACACAATGATCATTATAATATTATTTTTCTATTGTTGTGACAATGCATAAAAGTTCTTTTATATCAACAACGATTCTCTCTAATCCCAAGCTTCACAACCCAAAAGTGAAATCATCACAACCCAAAATTGAAATCATTTGGTGAATCATTTGACAATCGAATTTTGCATTAAGAGTTTGTGTTTCCACAGATTTATTATGTAACATTTGTAATAGTTCATTTTTTTAGGGTTTTCTATTTGCCATGATTATTTCTTTCAAAATTGAGTTTGTTGAAACTATCACATATTTTCCAATGGTTTTCACTATATTGGGTGGTTGTAAAATGTGTCCTAAGATTGTAATCAAAAGGAATTTGGTGAGTATAGGAATTGCATTGCCCCTTCAAGAGGGCGTGTTTGTTTGGTGCATTATTTGAGTGCTAATTGGTTATCTTGGATTGGTTATCATTGAAAATATTTGTTTGTGTAGAATGTGATAAATTAACATACAAAAATAATTATTATCAAGTTACTATAGATACATAATGGCTTACCTTGTAATAGTCCTTCAAGTCTTTCAAATACATTTATTTAGTGCAAAAATGACTTGAAGGACTAGTACAAGGTAAGCCATTATGGATCTATAGTAACTTGATAATCATTACTTTGTATGCTTGAATAATGCAAAATTTGTTTGAATATCATCATTATCAAGCAATAACAACTTCTTAAAGGGTGCTAGCTCAATGGTAGAGCACCTGCCTAATTATAGGCAGGAGGTTGGTGGTTCGATTCCTCTGTACCCTATCATAAATTTGTGACTACAAAAATGACTGAATTCACATGTATACAACTATTAGTATCTAATTTCCTGTATCTAATCGTATTTAGCTTAGTCATTAATATGTTATCATTCAGTAGTTTATTGTCGTATATTTGGTCATTAATTGCTGCAATCCGTGACTAAATCAATGGCTAAATCCGTGACTAAATCAATGACTAAATCATTTACTATCAATGACTAAATCATTGACTATCAATGACTAAATCAACGACTAAGTGAAATATGGCTAGCTATAAGATAGTGGAAATTAGCTACTATTAATCGTCGACTAAAAAATAGTCGTTTATAGCCTGATTTTAGTCATTTTTTAAGTCAATAATTTCTCATTTTGTACTAGTTGACTGAAAGAAACACCTTACCAATTTCTTAATAATGTGTTGTTCTGCAAAAATTATGATGGTGTCTTTCTCAGGTGCCTTGAAAAACCAGAAGCTGATAAACTTTTGGTTGACATGCATGCAAGAACTGCAAGTGGACACTTCTCAGGAGAAACTACAAACCACAAGGTGTTAAGAGTAGGGTATTATTGGCCCACATTATTGAAATATGCCTATAACTTTGTTAAGAAATGTGAACCTTTCCAATAATGTGCTGGAAAATTAAAGAAGCCAGCCTTTCCCCTTCAACATGTCATTGTCCAGTATCCATTCCAACAATGGGGACTGGATTTTTTCGGTCCCATTACTCATCCTTTTGCGTTGCAGCATAAGTACATTTTTACTGCAATGGATCATTTCACTCGATGGGTAGAAGCAATTCCCTAACACCAACTCAGTTGTATCCTTTTTGGAGAGTAACATTCTTACCAAGTTTGGAGTTCCCGAATATTTGGTTTTTGACAATGCCTCGTACTTTAACTCAATTGATCTCACTCAGTATTTCCTTGAAAAGGGGATCAAATTGAAGTACTCTGCTAACTATTACCCATAAGGTAATGGTTTGGCAGAATCTTCGAATAAGAACTTGATCAATATATTGAAGAAAATTGTGGATGACAACTACAGAGATTGGCATGCAAAGCTTTTTAATTCCTTATGGGCAGACCAAGTTACTCCTAAGGTTGCTATTGGAAATTCTCCCTACTGCTTGGTTTATGGAAAATAGTATGTCTTACCACTGAAACTTCTTCCCCCATCACTACACATTACATAATATTATTCACAAGATGATAATTCCTCTCCTCTACAAGATCGAATCGACACTCTTCTTAAGCTAGAAGAGGAGAGGGATAAATCTATGAACAAGTTATATCACCACCAACAATTGGTGAAAATATGGTTTGACGATAAGTCTTCCACCAGTCGGGAGTTTCAGATTGGGGATCTGGTGCTTGAGTGGGACAAACCCCACAAATACAAATGAGACTATACCAAGTTTCAACCTATGTGGCTAGGGCCATTCATTGTTACAGAAAATCTTGGCCCCAATACTGTTTGCTTACAAATGTTGGAGGGTCTTTCTTAGGCTTATCCAACGAATATCCAACTCCTCAATAAGTATTTTTCTTGAGGTAAGTTTCACTTTCCTATATATAAGGTGTGGTTTTGATTGATTTTCTTTTTGTTTTTTGTTTGGTTTGTTGCTTTCTTGTTTCTTTTTTTTACAAAACATTGTATACTTACAATAACTAGTTGCATTTGGTAAAATGGTTATCCCTAGAATGTTTTAACTAAGGAATTTTAATTTGGATATGTCAAAAATCCTTACTTGGTTTATACCCATATCAGTATCTTTATGAGAATGCAATCCAGAATCTGTGCTGACTTTTTCACATTGAATCTTCAATTCTAATGATCGCTATCTTTACTATCCTCATAATGATGATTTCTTTTTTTGCAGTACTCTTGTATTCTTGACGGGTGTTTCAGTGATTGTAGGTAGCACATCTATAATAGCTTCTTCAACCTGTATTCTTTTCTAATCTCACATTGATCACCTTGGAACTAATAAAATCACCCTAATAAGTGTAAGCTGCAATATAGGGGGTCTTATCACAAGCCATCCTATCATATTCATAGACATGTTCAGTGAATGAAATTACCATCAGCTGGTTCCCAGGCCAGGGTAATGGCTTGCAACTTTCATTTGTAAATTATTTTTTGTTATTTTAATATACAACTTGTTGTATTCAAGAACATGGGGCCTTATCACAAGCCAGCCTAACCATGTTCATGGATCTTACTTAGACTGAAGTTACTGATAGGTGGTTACCAAGCCATGGTAATTTCGTTTGGTGTAAAATCCAAAAGACAAGGAGTCTCTTGACGGAGCTAGATTATTCAGTTTCCAGGTAATACTTGTGTGTGGCGTTGTTCCTAACCAAAGAAGCGATCTTGTTGCAACTAAGTTGCACTTTATGTTTAAAAAAATAAAATAAAATTATATGTTATAATTCAGAGACACATTATATAATCATGCAATAAATAACAGCATACAAAACACTAGAATTTCATGTGGT
This sequence comes from Pseudotsuga menziesii, assembly GCA_001517045.1. Lineage (NCBI taxonomy): Eukaryota > Viridiplantae > Streptophyta > Pinopsida > Pinales > Pinaceae > Pseudotsuga > Pseudotsuga menziesii. The sequence continues at coordinate 177,919 of LPNX010785543.1, forward strand.
AAAACCACAAAAGGGGAAACATCCACGCAAGAAAAGTATTGAAGCTCATTAATCAAGAAGGAGATATTACAAGACAATATCAACCTCATAGACAACTCTCTACATTGTGTATCCTAACCATCCATTATATACTTCATAAAATTAGTTACATGAGTAAACTATTGTCGGTTATGCCCATTATGAGAAACTTCCCATAAACACCCGTAATGAGAAACCTCCCATAAACACATTAGTTTGGTTTTCATTTAACAATATACACATTGAAAACAAAATTTACAAATACTTTTCCCAAGACTATTTATCACCTTTTCTTCAAACCAAGAGAAGCTACACACCAACGTAACTTCTCTAACAATACTGGTTTTGTAAACATATCTGCACAATTTTCTTTAGTATGGACCTTTTTCAGATCTACTCCACCTTCAATAATGGCTTGTCTTACAAAATGATATTTTACATCATATGTTTAGTCTTACTATGATAAACATGATTTGTAGCCAAATGAATAACACTTTGACTGTCGTAGAAGACAGGCACACTGTTCTGCAACCTTCCAATTTCTCTAAGCAGACCTCTTAGTCGAATTGCCTCTTTTCAAGCATGTGAGGTAGCAATGTATTCAACCTATTTAGTGGATAAAGCAATTGTTTCTTGAATCTTTGACATCCAACTTATAGCTCCACCTACAAGAGTAAAGACATAACCTGAAGTAGACCTTCTCTTATCCAAATCACCTGTGAAATATGAATTGACAAAACCACATATAGAATCACTATTATTATTAAAGGTGATACAATAGTCACTTATGCCTCTTAACTACTAAAACAACCATTTCACTGCATTCCAATGTTATTTTCCTGGATTTTCCATGTACTTACTAACAACACCTACTACATGTGAAATATCAAGTCTAGTACACACCATTGCATACATTAAACATCTTACTGTATTGGCATAATATGGTACACGAGACATATAATCCTTTTATTCAACATTAGTAGGAAGTATAACATTGGAACATTCACAGGCTTTGTCTTATTCATTTTGAATCTTTCAAATATTTTCTGAACATACTTCTCCTGTGAAAAATTGAGCTTGCCATTTTTCCTGTCTTTGTGTATCTCAATACTCAAGATTTGTTTTACAGCTCAAGATCCTTCATATCAAAAGTCCCAGCCATCTAAGCCTTCAACCTGTTAATCTCGTCCATTCTTTTTCTCACAATAAGCATATCGTCAACATACAATGCCAAGATCATGAATATATCATTAAAATTTTTGAAGTATAAACAATGATCATACTCACTTCTAGTATAACCTTTGCACACCATGAAAGAATGAAACCTCTTGTACCATTTCCTGAGCGATTGTTTCAGGCCATACAATGATTTCTTGAGCTTGCAAACTAATCTACCTTTCTGATGTTGTTCAAAACCTTCTGGTTGTTCCATATAAATCTCTTCATCTAAATTTCCATGTAAGAAATTTTTTTTAACATCTAGTTTCTATAACTCCAAATCAAGAAATTCAACTAATGCTAACACAATACGAATAGATGCAATCTTAACAAATGGTGAAAAAATCTCATGATATTCTATACCTTCCATATGAGAGTACCCTTTTGCGACCAATATGGCTTTGTATCTTTCAACCTTACCATCCACTCATTTCATCAATTTGAAGACCCATTTACACCCAATTTTTTTTCTATCTTTGGGGAGTTTAACCAATTCCCATGTCTTGTTTTTCTCTAGAGAATCCATTTCTTCTTTCATTTCCACCTTCCACTTAGCATTATCAATACAATCAATGGATTCCTGAAAACAAGAGGGCTCTCCATCATCAGTAAATAAAATAGATGAAACAAAATCAGTATACCTCTTAGGAGGATTTCTCTCCCTTAATGATCTTCTTGGTGTAGGTTGTGGGGTTTCTACAATTTCTTGAATTTCTTCATATTCTATGACTTCCCTCTCACCAGAAAATTCTTCTTGTTTCTTTGAGTCATTAGATTATTGGTTCTCCAACTGAATTAGTTGTTTTGATATTACATGTTCTTGTTCCACATCAACTCTTACACTTTCAGATTTAATCAAAGAAGATTCATCAAAAATTACATCTCTACTAATGACAATTTTGTGGGAAGTAGGATCCCGCAATCTATATCCTTTCATTACATCATCATAACCAACAAATATGCACTTCTTTGATCTAGGGTCTAACTTAGAACATTGATTTTGAGGAGTAAGTGCATACGCTTCACAACCAAAGATTTTCAAATTCGAATAATCACAGGAGTGACCATTCCATACCTCTTATGGAATTTTACGATCTATTTCCATTGATAGTGACTGATTTATTATATAACAAGCAATAGAAATTGCTTCTTCCCACAACTCTTTCCCCAAATTAGCATTACTAAGCATGCTCCTTGCTCTTTCTAGAAGAGTCATGTTCATGTGTTTTGTAACGCCATTTTTTTGAGGAGTGTATACATTTGTTTTGTGTCTGAAGATGCCTTCATATTTGTAGTTTTTTTCAAACTCCAAAGAATTAAATTCACCTCCATTATCCGTCCTTAAACACTTGATTGTCCTACTAGATATTTTTTCAACCATAACTCTAAATTGTTTAAATCTATTAAACACATCAGCTTTTCTTTTTAGGACATATACCCAAGCCTTTCTAGAAAAGTCATCTATAAATAATACATAATATTTTTCTCCCCCATAGGAAATGGTGCAGAATGAACGTAGTCAAGAACACCTTTACTAACATGACTACCTGCTTTAAACTTTTGTCTACACTGCTTTCCATAATCACAATGTTTACAAAACATAAAATTTAGAGTTTTCAAGTTTGGAATCAATCTACGATTCATTAATACCTGAAGTCGTTTTTCACTCCTATGACCCACGCGTTGATTCAATAGATCAGTGGGTCCTGAATATTCTTCAGATACTAATGCAGTACCATTAACCTGCATCCTTCCAACTAGTTTGTAAAGGTTTCCTTCCCTCTGTGCCTTCATGACCACTAAAGCACCCTTGGAAACTTTTAGAGTTCCATCGAAACCTGTAAACTTATGACCACAAGAATCCAATACTCCCAAAGAAATTAATTTTTTCTTTAACTCGGGTACATGTCTAACATTTGTGTGTTCTTATTACTCCATCAAACATTTTAATTTTAACACTTCCAACCCCAACAGTTTTACATGAATGATTGTGTCCTAAAAGAATTATTCCATCATTAACTATTTGATATGAAGCAAACCAATATTTATTAGGACAGATATGGTGCGATGCACCAGAATCTAATATCCATTCCTCATTATATTTAGAAATATTACAAACAGACAAGACCTCATAAATCATACCTGAATCAGAAGACTTAACTAAATTTGCCTCTGACTTGGAGTCATCCTTCTTGGATTCTTGTCTCTTCCAACAGTCCTTCTTGAGATGACCATTTTTCTTACAGTACCAGCATTTTAATTTGCTCTTTATTCCCTTCTATTTAGACCTGGAAGTACCTCTTAAGTTTTCTCATTTGTCCTTGGATCGACCTCTAACAACCAAAGCTTCTGGCAAAGAGGTTTCAAGACTGGTTTTCTTCCTTAATTCCTGAGACAATAATGCTCCAACCACATTGTCAAATTCTAAAGTATCAGTTGTACTAAGGCTAATGGAAGAAACTACTTGACCCCAAGACTCAGGTAAAGTAAATAAAATATTCATTGCTTTATCTTCATCCCCAATTTTAACATTCATACTACCCAATTAGCAAATAAGAGTGTTAAAAATATTTAAATGGTCTACAATCTTCGTACCTTCTTTCATTCTCATACCGTACAGCTATCGCTTCAAGTAAATTTTGTTTGTCACTGATTTGGTCATGTACAGACATTCTAATTTGTTCCACAAGCTTGTTGGTCATGTTTCTCCAATAATGTTAAACAACACATCATCTGCAAGACATAAACTGATTGTGCTTAGCGCTTTGGCATTTAGATCCTCCCATTCATCATCTATCATGGTGAGATGTTTTTTTCTTTTCCCATCTAAAGCTCTCTGTAACCCTTGCTGAAATAATAAATCCCGCATCTTTAAATTCCATAGTTCAAAATTGTTTTTACCATTAAATTTTTCAATCTCAAACTTTGTGCTAGACATTATTGAAAATATACTTATATTTTCCAGAACAAAAAATATTCCTGAACAAAAATCGTAAATTGTCCCGAGCTTGAATGGATTGAATTATTATTATTATTATTATTATATATATATATATTCCAAACTTTCAATAAAAATTAGCAAGTTTTTTTTCTTATGCCAAAATTCCAATAAACTTCACGGTTTTATTTTTTCTTCCAAACTTCCAATAAGATTACAATAAATAAATAAAAATTAGCACAGTTTTTTTAATTAAAAAAATTACCGCTCTTTCCCAGCAACAAAAAATAGTAGTGAGCGGCTCCTTCACGGCATCTTCCTGGTCTGATCCTTAAAACTATTGGTCCAGCGATCTGCCTTTCCAGCGCAGTAAAAAAAAACAATGGCCTCCTCTGCAGATTCTCCAAACAGCAAGAAGTAGAACTTCATTCACAGCGATTTTAGATTCATGCGCCCCTCTCTTCCACGCATTTTCCAAGCAGCAGCCTGCAAGGTTTCATCTCTCCACAACCAGGTGACTCTACAGGAAAAACTCCACAATGAGGTAGCCGTTCACAAATTCTTCTAACTACCGCCACACACAGCAGAAATGCTCTAACTGGAAGCGATTTCCCTCCATGAGCACTCCGACTAGAAGCCTAGTCCACAATGGGTTCTAGGCACCCACTCTCCAGCAGACATCGAAAAACACAGGCAACAATGATTCTTCCACCAGTTTTCTCCAGCAGTGATTCTACCACACGGTCTCTTCTAGCACGCGGGATTTGATACCACTTTTTATAATTTAGAGACACATTATATAATCACACAATAAATAACAACATACAAAACACTAGAATTTCATGTGGTAAAACCCAAAAAGGGGAAACATCCACGCAGGAAAAGTATTGAAGCTCATTAATGAAGAAGGAGAGATTACAAGACGGTCTCGACCTCATAGAAAACTATCTACATTGTGTATCCCAACCATGCACTATATACTTCATGAAATTAGTTACATGGGTAAACCATTATCGGTTATGCCTATTATGAAAAACTTCCCATAAACACCCGTAATGAGAAACCTCCCATAAACACATTAGTTTAGTTGTCATTTAACATTGTTGTATATATATTCGTAATAAACAACCCATATTCAAGGTGATTAATGGTTTAAAGATCATGAGATAGATCCAAGGTTTTCATCAGAAGCTTATCTAAAAATGCCTTCATTATTGACATCTTGCTTGCAGGGATACCTCAGTTCTTTTAAGGTTTCTTCATTTCTTGAGTATCACTATCAGTGGTTATGGGATTGAAAGATGTCAATTAGATATTTTTTTCTACTAGATCTGGTTGTATTCTTATGAGTTTACTATTTGATTATGAACTAAATTTTTTTTCACACTAACATATCTTCTTTGGAATTTTCATGTAGAATTGTACAGAGATAACTGCTTCACCCAGTGAGTCACCATCTGTTGCTGGCAGCAACATATCCCATTTTAGAACCTCTAAAATGGGAGCCTCTCAATCTTTAAATTGAATTTTGAAGCCATAATCTTCTTATGGGAATCCTTAATGTGTAATTATAATGTTTTGTACTTAATAAAATTTCCTTATAAGTCTTGTTTTTTTGGTTTTGTGGATTTTGGAAGCGCCTTTTCTTTTATAAGTATTGTTTTTGCGTTCCCGCAACCCGCATTCTACATTCCACTAAGGCGGATTGCGAAAATACTTTTTTTGGAGGTTTATTGGAAATCATTTTTCAGACTTTTGCTTTCCACTAAGGTGGATTGCGGAAGGTGGAAATCTCTTGTTTGCAATAAAACCTTTATATTTTGTCTTAGACTTCCACTTTCCGCAAAGATGGGTTGCGAAAGGAGGAAAAGTCATTTTTCACACATTTTGTTTTTTCATTTTTGGCTTTCTACCTTCCACCTATGCAGAATGTGGAATCCGGAACTTTAATCATTTTTATTTGTCAATAATTTTCTTTTCAACTTATGCTTTTCGAAGGCAGATTGCAGAATGCAGAAACTACAAAATCTAAATATTTCTCACTTTTTCGCGCCCGCATTTTAGTTCCCTACCTCGATCTCAGTCGTTCTTTTATGCTAGATCTACAATCTATATCTATTTTGTCATTGAGTTTTGGGATATTTAGTATGTTCAAATTTACAAAAGTTCTACTATTTTACTTGTGTTTTTACTATGCTTGGAGATTTTTACTATGGATTTCTCTCGCTCGAGCTCATGGATCTTCTAGTTCTCAAAGCTTCCTATCGGTAAGTATTTTCCCTCCATGACTGTTTTTTTCTGTTACTTATAAATTGTAGTAGTTTTTTTAACCATGGTTTCTAAATTTCAATCACAAATGGCATCCACCATAACTAGAATCACCAGGTCAAAAACTACTCTATAGGAACAGAAGAGAAACGACCCCAATGCCAGAGTATTCATTGATACTAGTGGGCATGTCTCTGAAACCCTCCATTTGGATTGGTCGAGAATTTATTCCATTTTTTACAATGATGATTTCTCAACAATTCCAACCTACCTATGCAAGAATTCGAAGTTCCCAGCTCCACCACATTGCTTCACGACCTCCTTTCATGCCCTACACAGACCCAATTGAGTGGGAATTGGATAATACAAACACTAACAAATGCACCTTCTTTCCATTCTAAATTTTTTTCTAGGGCTTATGCCCTTGGACCTCCCAGATAGCGTCTCAGTTCCTAATTTCTCGATGAATCCATTTGACGTTTTAACTATGAGGAGGTAGTAAAATACTGGATGGAAAATCCAACTGACCAATCAATTCCTATCTTGCTTCTTGGTTCAGGGAACCTTTCTCATTTCTTGATGCCATGTTATGTCATTTGTATGGGTTGGAAAATTGTTCGTTGTTCAAAGCTGAATGGGTTCCATTAGCCCATCATGTTCTACTTACAGGTGAATCCTTCAATTGGGCACATATTCTATCTGTAAATATGAAGGAAGAGATTGAAAAATATTAGAAGACTTTGACCACCAGGAAGCCAGCATTTTATGTGTCAGGGTATGAAATAGATGTGTTCTGTGCAACTTCTGATTTTCCTGCCTTAGGTTGGAATTGGAATAAAAATTCCTCGCCATTACACATTTATTGTTTAGGTATGTGGGAGGACAATTTCATCCCTTGATTTTATGATATTTGCGACCTATTTCTTGGGTCGATGTACCATAAAATTTTCAAGGCAGACACTTTGGCATTTTCTGAGAGAGCCAGAGCATTGATTACATTACATGATAATTGGTATGTTGGAGAGTATTTCTCCTATATCATAATTTGGGGCAGCAACACAGTTCATTTGTTTCCAAGGATAGTTCTAGATCGTATGGTATTACAAGAAATAGCCTATCATATTGTCATTGATGGAGTTTTTCCAAAATTGGCACGCCATAAAAGAAAGGTTTGGCTGAAATTTCCATTGAGTTTAGATTCTCTTGTTCTACAGACTTCCACCCATGCAATTGTGTTCGGTAAAGAAATTTCCAATATAAACCTGGGGGAAACCTCTAGAAGAATGCATGACCCTAAAGCATATATGGCCAATCTCTTTGTCCAGGAATGTGCTAAGTTTCAGTATGGTCATGAGGATGAATATGATGATTCCATTTATAGAGAAGCCATGGATTTTCAAGAAGCATTGAGAAAAATTACTAATCCATATGTGAAAACTCATATCTTCAAGTATCAAAAGGACTTGAAGGATTCCATCCTCCACTTTAGAAAGTTAAAGCTGGCCATAGAGGAGGACCTTTAGAGGAAGAAAATAGAGAAGGAAGAAAAATAGAAAGCCTCAAGCTCTTTTTCTCCCCTTGCTGCTTAGTCAAAGGATAAAGGTAAGGCTGTCATGGAAACTCCTATAATAACCCATCCTTCACAGATGTTAGAGACCCTGCATAAAAGGGAAGAATTCAAGAGAAATATTGAGAAGCTCAGTTCTTAGCTGCAAACACAGACAGAAGAGGCTAAACCTCGGCCCAAGAAGCATAAAAATCATCTTGTTCTTCACCAGGTACATGTACAAGAAGAAGAAGTTGCTGACCCATAGCAGATACCTTAGGAAGTACCCAAAGAAGAACAGCCACAACCACCAGCTCAACTTGCTCCTCAAGAGAAAGTGCCCATGCAGATCCCTCCAGTTCAATAGGTAGAACCTCCACCACAAGCTGAAATTGAAATTCATGAGATTCATAGTGACTTGGAGGAATAAATTGGGGATTCCACATGCCCTATAAATATTCTTACCTCTATGACATCTTCTATCCCTAGCACACAGTTGTCTGAAAATATTTTTGATTCGTCATTTTCTCAGCTTTATTTTTCCAAAATAAATTTAAAACCAATTCTTGAAGCTACCACTAGCACTCCCATGGTACTAATTGATATACCTAGTCCTACTTCTTCCCTTACTTCATCTATTCTTTCCACCCACTTATTACCTCGCAAAACACCAACATCCCTCCCTACTCACCTTCCTCAAATAAACATTCCTTTCGTTTCTAAAATTCCTTCTCCACAAATTCAAAAACCTATCCTCACTTCTTCCTCATATCTTGCACCTATTTTCCCCACTTCTCCAATGATTATTATACCCATCAATGTGGAAATCCTAGTTTCCTAATCTCAACCCAACCCCTTGGTCACTCCCCAATAAGAAACCATTTCAGCTTCTGAAGGGATGGCATATTTTGGTGTGGATGCTGTGGTCTCTTTAGGAAAATACTTTTTGTCCAAGAAGGGAAAAGTATTGATGAAAGAAGGAACTAAGAGGAAGAGGGAAGGAACAATCAAATAGGTGCATGCTCTCAATCAAGTCATCTGGAAGTCAGATTCCCCTGACATCAAACAAGGGGCTTTAGATACAGTAGTTGCCATGGGGGATTTTGCTAGAGCTAATTATGATTCAATTTCACAGCTGAATAAAGATATTTTGGACAAAGAACAAGAGTTGGGGAAGACCAAACAGGACTTGGTAGTAGCTAAGGAACACCATAAACAAGAATTCCAGCTTCTAAATAAAAAGCATGAAGAGAGATTGAAACAGTTGTAGAAAAAGAATGAGTATCTCAAGCATCATCTTGAGAAGTCAAATGTTATCAATCAACAATAAGCCGATAAGATTACTACCCTTGAGAAACAGCTCATGGATTCACAACTAGTTCCAGCTGATTCCTCTTTCTCTAGATTGACAGTAGAATAATTTAAGCAGTTAGCCTCTAGAGTGCATGATGAATTCTTATATCACACTATGACCAACTTGTATGTAGGTTTCAATGAAATGCAGGATTTATGCAACTCATTCAAGTGACAATCTGATGTCCTGCAATATCATCATACCCACAGAATAGCAGCAACCAAGGCTTTCGACAACGTATTAGATTGGAAGAAACATATCAGAGACATAATACATGATTTTCCAGTTATGGATAAACTTCAAACCAAGAAAATTGAAGTTGCAATCGAGAACTGGGAGAGCATCTGTGATGTGCTAGAATCCATCATTAAAGGTGGATAGATGGCATGCAGATGCAGGTGGATGGATTTTGAAACCTTGCTCAGTTTTCTGGACTTGCCTTCTCTAGATTCGATTGACCAGGCACTTCCCCCTAAGCTCAAATTGGAAGAAATTGAACTAAATTTTTCTACAACTAAGGAGAATATCCACTAGATAAAACAACTCACCATGCAGGAGATCACGAGATGGATTGAGATACCTCATGCTACGATGGTCAGAATATAGGTGTACCTTGAAGAGTGGAAGAAATTCAAAAAGAGGGAGATTGCATCCCAAATTTGTAGAACAGAAGTACACCTAGAGCATGCAAAATATCGGGACATTAATGATCGGATGGATCTAGATGCCAAGTGGTGTTCCTCCTGTGGAAAACCTTGAAACTATATTATTTGTAATCCCACATCTAGGGAATTTTCCTTTTTTTTTTAATAATGTAATATTATTTAAAGGGGAGGAATTTCCCAAGTAGGAGGAGGAACTTTGGAGATTAAGCCCAGGATTCATACTGAAGAACAGACTTCCAAGTGCATAACAGGAAAGCTTGTGATTTTTGTACTTTGTAATTTTTTGCAAGATAATAAAATTACAGTCATTTTATGCTATGTTTCATGGTTTTTCAGTAAATGTCTTTAATGAATTCTAGTCTATCTTTTATCTATCTGGCATGCTAGTTATTGGTTTTTTTATCTATTAATGTGTTGGTTCACGCATTAGAGGAAATTTGGGGTCTAAAATGGGCCTTATAATAAAATGATCCAAAAATAAATTCTTATGAGTTGGAATTCAACAACCAATAGAATTTCAATAAAATGAGTCAACCATAATGGTTGACTTGACATATTTGTCACAAAAAACTACTTGTTTTGTTCCTGTTTTCAACATATCTCCCTGTGTTTTTACTCAAATTTCGAACGGGCCCTGTCCGTTCAAAATTTGAGTAAAAACAGAGGGAGATATGTTAAAAATACGAACAAAAAAGTAGTTTTTTCTTTCTTCCTCCAAAATTAATAAATATTATTTTATTATTTTAACTATTGTTTTATTATTTTCCTTAGGAGGCCCATTTTAGACCTCAAATTTCCTCTAATGGTATTGATTTTGCTTTACGAAATTGACATATTGAATGTGTGCTAAATGAATGTTTTTGTTTGATCCACATGGTTTATTTCACAGGTGATGATTAGTCATTGATATCTGATATTGATTTGTTCATTAGTATTTCCTCTTGGACATGTTGTACATCTGTAATATTTGGATAAACCTTTTGCAGCTTTGATTGTATTTAAAGTTGGACAAAGAGATTGATATTAATTTGTATTTTTGAACATTGAGTAATTAGTTTATTTTGCCTATTATATTTAGCAATTGTCCTATCTTGAATCCACTTTTCACCATGTTTAATTTTTCTTAAATAGTTATTTTAGGAGTTAGTTACTTTGAATCTTTTCTCACTTGTCCTAAAAGCAGATCTTATTGATCTGAAAAACCTTTGTGCCAGTGGAGGCCTTGTATCCATAGGAATTAGTCATCCCAAACAACTTAAGGATAGAATCGTCTCTGCTTGGGATTGATTCGAAGCCTTTCTGGTTGGAATTTTTCCTTCTGTTGATTTCCTTGTAGTTTTTCCAGCAACCTACAACCTGGTTTTTCAACAAGTCGATGACTTGGTCCAGTCTCCCTTAGCCATATCTTCTCTAGAAGTTCTCAAAGATTTTCCTTCACAATGCAAAGCGTTTTTATCCATGTTAGGTGTCGTAGATCCCTTTGACTCTAGGTTGATCACCTTTGACCTAGATCAAGGAGAACCGTGGATTCCCTCGTCCATTGCCTTCCAAATTCCAGTCATGATTCAGAATTTGGTTATTCATTGATGCACCATTGATGAGGGGGAATCCATCTATGTTATGTCAACCTTTTTTTGGAAGAAACTTGGATCCCCAACCCTTCAACCTTATTCCACCGCTCTTTGCGCCTATGATGGCCATGCTTCTCAACCCCAAGGCATCCTCATGAATGTCCCTATTGATTTAGCTGGAAAAATAGTGTTGATTGACATTGAGGTTATTAACGCCCAACTCGATTACAACCTACTCCTATGACGTAGTTATATGGATGTAATGTGAGTCGTTGCCTTTTGATGTTCCTTCATGGTGGGAATATTGTGACCATCGACCAACTGACATACTATGATCCAAAGGGACCAGCCACACCAAAATATGTCCTCCCTACTATCGACACTACCATCGACAGCATGGCCATACCTTCCCTGTCTACCGTTGGCCCAAGATTATTTTCCAGTGATCCTATGATGGACTTTTTTTGTCCTTACCACTTCCCCCTTTGCCAACTGATATATCATATTTGTGAAATATCACATTTGGTAGCATTTCAACCTCCTCACAACCTCAATCACAAATTAAAACACAAACCTTGGGGAATTATTGGGGTTCATTCCCTGTCCACGGGATTCCCTTCCTCTTTTCACTGTCCGACACCATGAGTAAACATGTCATGGCTACTCTCAACCTTCCTAGTTTCACTTTGTGTATTTTTGTGTGGTACCTGGACCCAACGACCCTTCCCCCGAATCCCCATATCATGTTGACTCAACTCTCGTCCAACCTATTGAGATGATGTCACACCCACATGTTCGTACACAAATGATTTATTTTCTCTCTACTACTACCCCCCCTCATTCCATAAATACTGGGGAAAAGACACCCAAAATGATGGCAGAACCACATCCTCCTCCTACATGTGCTTTATGTGATGTCCAAGGCCATGCAACACATAATGGTCCCAATTTTTGTATCCTTCGCACCCACATGAACTGTAGTTGAGACAGATGACACTCTAGTTGTCAACGTACCAACCATACCTATGGTTAATAACAAATCGCTATAAACCAACCACCCATGTGTAATTTGTGGCCTATATGGTCATTATTCACACCATTTCCCAAACTTTCCTGAGTACTAGTCACTCCTCAGTGACCTTCACAAGCACTCCCACGAGTCTGACATTACTGTCCTTAAGGAGATCCACCCTCCAACTTCTTCCTCAAATACCACCAACACCATTTACATGATCTCTACTTCCAATAGTCCTTCCTCATCATCGATTGTGGAAGATCCCCCTGATCTATCCCAACACCAATTTCATGATGACGAAGATATCCTTGAAACCACCATCATTTTTTCCCCATTTCACTTAGTCCATGGTGTGGAATCGGTTATTCCCATTGAATGCTAGATTATGTCGCTCTACCTTGCCATCAAACTCTTACCCAACACTTCACCATTAGAGAAGCGCCTACTTATTTTTTACTAGACCAATGAGGACCTTTGTGCTTCTCTCCAAACGATCGAAGTGGCTAATACTCGGTCAAAGTTTGACTATGACTCCCATGTCCACCCACGCACCTTTAGAGAGGGGGGCCTAGTCCACGTCTACGACTAAGCCAATGATAAGATTGGGAAAGGGAAGTTTGAATCCATTTGGTATGGCCCTTATGGAATCCATCGATGTCTCGACAAGGGGGAATATCAACTTGCTGACTCTAACAGTCACCTATTGAAGAATCCCTGTAATGGGCTCTACCTCAAGAGGTTCTATGCTTGAAGTCGCTCACCATGAGTACCCTTGTCTCATAGTTTTTATTTCTTGTTTTGCATCATTTTTTCCACAAGTCTCATATTTTGTTTCCTTGGTTGCTCTAGATGGATCCTACCTCACCTTGTTATGTTGGTTTCTCTAATGGTGCAAGTATATGGTCTCCTAATCTCGCCTCAGCTGTGTGGGTCACTTTTATTCCTCATCACATGAGTTGATCCATATCGATAGAATGTGTGTTGGTATTGCTACCAACAACCAGGCTGAGTATGATGGTGTTGTTGGTATCCTGGCCTCCACCCTTCACTTGGGTATCTGTCACCTTGATGTCTTCTTAGACTCCTTGATTCTTGTCTCCCATTTGAATAATGACTACCGAGTACGCAATCCTTGCCTCTTTAGAAAATTCCTGCGCACTAGACACTTGGTTAGACATTTCAAATCCATTTCATTCATGCATGTTCTAAGAAGTCTTAATAGTGTAGTAGACCAAATGACTAATGACGCTCTAGAGTGGCACATCAATAAGCACATATAAGAAATTACACTGCATCATGCATCATCATATGGTCATGCATACATATGTCATATACATCATATAGGCATCATCACATAAAGAGACTCATAAAAAACCCATAAAAATATAAAAAGGTGCATCCACATGCATATATATCATAAATATCATGTTTAGTACAAAATGAGAAGCTCCACAGGATTTCTCGTGTGATCATACATATCGTACAATAATCCCCATGCTCAAACACATTGGGGGAAGCATCACAAGATGTTAGTCTGAGTCATCATCCTCTGAATCTGTTTTCTCGTTTGAGTCCTCCTCCTCATCAGAACTCTCCTCCTCTAATGGCACGTCACCTAGTGTTAGCGCTCTAACATACTCAACAGGAACCACGATCCTCCTCATGAGAGAGATCCACTCTGGAGGAGCCCTGTAGCATGCGGCGATCAGATCCCCGTCAAGGTACTGCCACCCATCATCGGTAACCCCCCTAGAAAGCTCTCCACGTCATACAACAGTGAGTCCAATGTCATACTCCACCATCATATTTTCTCGTGAGTTGGTGGATCTAAACCCTCCACCCTGCCCTTGCGTCATGGGTACCCCACTGGAGGGTGAGGTCCCATGTCTGCACATGTACATAGTATGTCATCAGTATCTATCACACACATAATCTAGATACCACTATTCTAGTAAACTATAAATGCATTTAAACACAAAAGCATCATGTATACGTACTGTCATGTCCCTAGACCTGCCATGGATGTCGAGGCATCTCTGAGTCTACCCGGTAATCCATCCCTATGTATGGATAGTCCTCTTTGATGACTAGAAGCTGCCACCACTATGAAAAAAATATATTGGGTGAAGAAGTGACCCACCAAACTGCCTCCCTCTCTGATCATCATCTCGCACCATCTCCTCATGCGAGGCTTGCGAGGCATCCCCTCACACACCACTAGATGTGGTCGTAGTGTAGGTAGTCGCTCAAATAAAAAACAAGAACAAGAAGGAGGGGAAAGAGAAGTCACCACCCGCCAAGTTGGCCAGGTTCAACACACGTTAAACCACTATCAATTACTTCTAGGCCCACCCATATTAGGTTCCCCTTATCACTCTCTCAACCATGAGTAGTTGACCACTGAGATATTTTGTAGCCCCATCGATCCCAGTATGTGAAACACCATAGCTGCCACTGCTTGAGTCTCTAAAATCTTGATGTCACACACCAATATGTACAACTTGTGCATGTACAATGAGGCATAGCAATTCCTGGCGTAAAGGTCATCCATCAACACCCCCCTCGGAAGCTTCGATAAGGTATCACCAATCACGCACAGTAGCGGGAGGCCAGTACAAAAATACAAATTTTGGAGGGCGTGTTGATGTATTTGTAACTTCGGAATGTATTCACTTGTTTATTTTATATATTGTATTTATTTGTACCTCGATGTTCCTATCAGGAGAATCATTAATGTAATCAAGTCATGTAAAGTCATAGAGGTTAACCCTCCTTTGTAAGTTGGGGTAATAGTCCCCACAGTTGAGGGGTACTAGGGTTATTAGACTCTCCTAGAGAATTCGGCCATGGTGAGTAATTATCAAGTGGAAAAGTAGTATAAATAGAGAGTGAGACTCTCTATTTGAAACACACACTCACTCAACTGAAGCGCATGAGTGGGAGAAGAGGAGCTCGCACAAGTGAGAGAGAGAACAGTTGTCGAAGATCATCTTTGTGTTTTTGGATTTTACGTTTGCTATTGGTGCTCATTCTATCTTTGAGGAAGTTTAGGGGTTTCTTCCTTTATGGTTTCCCTGAGGAAAATTCTTTGTGTCTCTTGTCTCTTGTGATTATTGATGTGCATGTTATTCTCTCAGATAAGATCCTAGATCATATTGATTAAATCATAAAAATATCACATGGTATTAGAGCTAACCTGAGAAGAAGACACTGTGCAGCTGCACAAGCTAGGGCTTCTTACTTTTTGGGTCTCTATCGATAGATCATCAGCAAAAGGAGGCTAGGCTAACTCTCCATTGAAGGGTGCATCTTTTTGTTGAAGCAGAATTTGATTCTGGGCATATTCAGTTTTTGACCTATCACTGCTGCAGGAGATTAGGGATTTTCATAGAAAAAGAATTTTTGAGTGAGCCCAACATAGTATTTATCTCCTAAAAATATAAATTTGGAGACCAAGATAAAAAAAATTGGTTGGGTAAAACTTCAGAAAAGTCAAACCCTAATTTGACCCCGCACCAGAAAACCCTAAAAGACTTAAACTAGTCATTTTGGTGCATTCACTATATCTCATTATTGGAGAAGTCTCGGGTGCCGAAACTTTTATAGACCGAATATAAATTTCTTGTGTACCCTTCGTAAAATTTTCAGCCTCATATTCACTATATTCTGGGATATATGATTCCTCCAAATCAGGGTTCCAGCCTCTCCTTGGATTCATTTCTAAACATGACACTTAGGGAAAATTGCTATATCTTGGGCTACAAAGGTCCAAATGAAATTTCTCAAGATGTTATAGATAGGAAACTTACCATGCATTCTATGGTAAAAGTTTCAGACCTTGAAGGTGAAAGAGTTACATGTGTCAATCCATACAAGTTTACTATCCTGAATAGTCCAGAAATAAGTCACCTTGGGAAAACACGCATAACTCCTAATTGGTGAAACCAATTCTGATCTAACCTACAGTGTTAGAAAGAGGATAGACAAGGATACCTTAGTGAAAATTTTTAGACACATAGGATCAGTAAGTTCTGATATACTGCAGAAACAATATCAGGCATCTCTGCAAAAGAAATTGAAGAAAACTAAGGCATCAGATATTTTGCAGTTCTGATCACAATTTTGGGAAAATGAGTATGCTGCTTAGCTCGGATTAAGGAGGTGCATATTTCTATACAATAATATCTGAAAGATTCCAAGTTTTGAAAATGAGGGTTTCTCTGACAAACCCTAGATCTGCCAGATCCAAAACTAGGACGGACACCTCAAATAGGTAAGATCTAATATTTTGCTATTTACATTTGAGGTTCTCATTTCAAAATGACTAATCACACCAGCTTGATGACAAGCTTGGTGAAGCTAACAACTTCCAAGAATGGAAGTATAGGATCTCACTAGTTCTTGAAGAAAATGAATTGGACTCCTACATAAGTGGAGAGGTTCCAGTCCCAGAGGGAGATGAGGCTAATGTTAGAGCCAAGGGAATCATTTCAGTTTCTATTAAAGATCATCTCATCCCTCATGTGTCATACTTGAAGACACCCAAAGGAAGTGTTTGATGCTGTGACAAAGTAATCAAAGAAGAATAAGATATTGTTATAACCACCTTGAATGGCCTCCTAGGATCATGGGATTCATTCATTCGAGGAATGTGTGCCAGAAGGAAGTGATTACTTTCAACAGACTTTGGGAAGAGTGCACACAAGAAGAAGCTCGACTCATAATAAGAGAAGAGAAGATGGGAGCAACTAAAGATCAAGCTCTTGCGATTCAAAGAAGATCCCTCAAGCAATGAGGAATAAGAAGAACTCAATTCTTGAAGAACCTCTTATCCATCTTAGAATTTGGACAAGAAATGATGCTATTATGAATGAAGAAGATGATGAAGCTAAAAGAAGGAGTCTACCCACAAAACAAATAAAGATAAGTGTTCAATTGTCATTTCATGATATTGTTTGGTTATGCATTTGTTTATATTCAGTTGATGTGTTATGCATGATAGAATGTTTGCATTAATGACAATACACTACTAATATGCACGTGATGGGTAAGTAGCCCATGGTGCTATACAACTCTCCATTGCTACTTATCTAGAATGAAACCTCTTTGCTGACATATTGGATTAGTGCAAATCGCAATGATGTCATGGTAGATATGGAAGGCATCTAGAAAGTTTTCGTGAGATATAGATGAATGTTGTATTGGATAAAATAGTTACATGATTATGTATTTATGCATAATAATTTTCCATTATGATTGTGATTTATGAAATGTTTCTAACCATACAACTAATGCATTTGACTTGTAGAAAAGGTCGCGTACAATCGCCTATAAGAAAAGAAGGATGAGACTTGTTCCGAAGAACAAGTAATGACAGTTCAAGAAATAATCCAAGATGAAGAATAGTATGAAGAGACTTCAAGAGGCCTCATACACACTCTAGTTATGTGACACTACTAAGTGACATCATTGATGCAGAGCCTTCCAGCTATGAAGAAGTAGCCAAGAAGAAAGGGAAGGAGAGTACCAGTTCAAGAAGAATGATGTCTAGGATGCGGTATCGAGACCTGAAGGGAAGTTCATAGTATATTCCATATGAATCTACAAAATCCAACATGCAATAGATGGAAACATCGTGGGATACAAGGCAAGATTCATAGCATGATGCTTCTCACAGAAACAAGGAATAGACTATGAAGAGACATTTGCAGCCACTGGGAGTTGAGACACATGACAGGAAGACTCATGTGTCCAAATTAAAGAAGGCCTTGTACGAGCTCAACAAGCACCCATGGGATAACACATACATGAGGAGCTTGAGGATCACCTAGAGTGATGAAGATCTTAACCCTTGCTACAAGGTTGAAGATGAAATCCTATAAAGGATGATAAGCTCACAGATGGGTGTGAGAATAAATTTTCAAAAGTTTCAAGATAGAGATTCTTGGTATCCAGTGACCCTAGATGGATACATAGAGTATTAGTAGAAAAGGAAGCTACCTGTCACTCTAATACAGAATGTTTCAATACATAGAATACAAAAGGCAGAGGGAGAATGATGCTCCACTTCAGAGGGAGTGACTGCAAAAGATCCTGAGGTTTGACATGATACGATGGGATGGACAACTTACTGATGGCTCTAGGATTTACTGAGAGTAAAGTAGATTCCAACCTTTAGTTCAAGGTTGAAGGTAGAATACCAATGATGCTCCTGTTATATGTCGATGACTTGTTCCTGATAGGAAAAGAGGAAATCATTAAAGTTTCAAGAAGGAAATTTGTTGCCAAGTTCAAGATAAAGGACTTGGGTATGATGCACTATTTTCTAGGCATGGAGGTGTGGCAGAATGCGGATGGAATATCCCTTGGAAAAGGGAAGTATGTAGTGGAGATCTTGAAGAAGTTCAGGATGATGGACTACAAGGCCACGACCACACCTATGGAATCAAACCTGAAGCTATTGATTTTTTCTTCATCAGATTCGATTGATGCTATGATGTATCGTCAGATGATTGGATCATTAATGTTTTTAATGGATCTAAGACATGCTCACATGGGTTGATTCTTTAGGTTGAGGTCTAGTATGGGCTATTGGTTTGGTAGGATGGAGTCATGCATGGCGCTAAGTACAGCTGAGAGAGGAGCAGTGAAGCTCCAGTATGTGATCCAAATCAAGATCTCTCAAAAGAGGGAGTGATGATTTCTAGCATAACCAGTGAGACAGGTTGTCTGAGCATAAAATCTTGGTGAATCTCGTAGGTTGCTTAGACGTAATCAGTCCTATAGGTTTTCCTCGGATGTAATCAGTCTTGGCAAAGCTCACAGGTTATCCTTGGACATAATCATCCTTGATGTGATTCTATGCTAGAAATGGCCAGAGTGAAGTTTGAGTACTTTAGGGAGAAGCTTGTTGTTCTCCATATCAAGGTTCCTTCCAAGGGGAAGTGATGGGTTTATGAGCCTTTTTGACATGGTGGTAGGCAGGGCCTCCCATGGTTAGATGTAAGTTCAGAGCCTTTCTAACATGGTGGTAGGTGGGGCCTCCCATTGTTAGATGTAAGTGCATAGCCTTTCTGACATGGTGGTAGGAGGGGCCTCCCATGGTCAGATGTAAGTTCGGGGCCTTCCTCGGATGGTAGATGGTGTGTCCTACCATGCTGATGGATGTAAGCACTAGTCCTTTCTGACATGGTGATAGGCTGGGCCTCCCATGGTCAGATACAAGTGTTGAGACCTACATCCAGCATGAAAAAAGGCTAGCTCAGTAGGGGAAATCCTTGCAGAGGAAAGGTGATGCATCCAGCATGAAAAAAGGCTATCTCAGTAGGGGAAATCCTTGCAGAGGAAAGGTGATGCATCCAGCATGAAAAAAGGCTATCTCAGTAGGGGAAATCCTTGCAGAGGAAAGGTGATGCATCCAGCATGAAAAAGGGATGGCTTTGCAGTGGAAATACTTGTAGAGGCAAGGTACTGTATCCAGCATGAAAAAGGGCTGGCTCTGTAGTGGAAATCCTTACAGAGGAAAGGCACTGCATCTAGCATGAAAAAGGGCTGGCTCTATAGTGGAAATCCTTGCAGAGGAAAGTTACTGCATACAGCATGAAAAAGGGTTGGATCCATGGGGGAAATCCTTGCAGAGGAAGGTGTTTCATCCAGCATGAAAAAGGGTTGTATCTATAGGGGAAATACTTGTAGAGGCAAGGTGTTGCATCCAACATGAAAAAGAGCTGGATCTGTAGGGGAAATCCTTACAAAGGAAAGGTGATGCATCCAGCATGAAAAAGGGCTGGCTCTATAGGGGAATTCCTTGCAATTGCAAGGTAGTACATCCAACATGAAAAAGGGATCGCTATGTTGATGAATACCTACATGGAGGCTAGGCCTACCACCAACATGAAAAAGGGTTGGCTCTGTAGAACTTCCTATGATGAGAAGAATTGAGAGATAACACCATTTGATCAAGATAGTGGGAGCAGTGATGACGATGATGATCCATATTTGATGATGATCCATCTTTGATGAATGATCCAGTGACGAAGACTTGTGCTAATGAATTGTGTCAAGAGAATACCTTCCTAGTTAAGAGGGAGTGTTGATGTATTTGTAACTTCTGAATGTATTCACTTGTATATTTTATATATTGTATTTCTTTGTACCCCGATGTTCATATCGAGAGAATAATTAATGTAATCAAGTCATGTAAATTCATAGAGATCAACCCTCCTTTGTAAGTCAAGGAAATAGTCCCCACAGTTGAGGAGTACTAGGTTTATTAGACTCTCCTAGAGAAGTCGTCCCTGGTGAGTAATTGTCAAGTGGAAAACTAGTATAAATAGAGATTGAGACTCTCTATTTGAAACACACACTCAATTAATTTAAGCACATGAGTGGGAGAAGAGGATCTCACACAAGTGATAGCGAGAACATCTTTTGAAGATCATCTTTGTGTTTTTGCATTTTTCTTTTCCTATTGGTTCTCATTATATCTCTGAGGAAGTTGTAGGGTTTTCTCCGTTATGGTTTCCTCGAGGAAAACTCTTTGTGTCTCATGTATCTTGTGATTATTGTTGTGCATGTTATTCTCTCAAATAAGATCCTAGATCATATTGATTAAATGATAAAAATCTAACAAGGTGATCTCCAAACGCTCACCGTGGATTATGAAACACTCGAAGTCTCCATCCCAATAAATCACCATCTTGTCCAATAACAGTTTTGTTGAACACATAAAGGGGATCTCAAAGAAATTTAGTAGCCCACACTGGGAAAGCGTGTCATGTACCACTCCATTATCCTCCACATATTCCCTGAGATCATCGATGTCTCACTCTCGCCACCCAACTCAAGGCATATTGCACATGCACAAATTCCTTGTCAGACCTAGTTACACAAAAATTCTCATGTTGGGCTAGGTCACGCATGTTTGGCCTTTTTGTGTGACCCAAGTCGTGCAAAAAGGTTGGGCATGCACACCTGGGTTGCTCTTATCCCCTGAACAGGTGAGACCAGGGTCGTTCCTGTCTCCTTGGCAGGTGCGACCGGGTCATTCTTATCTACCCAATAAGTGTGACTTGGGTCACACCTTTTCCCTCAAAACATGTGACCCAGCCTCGAGAACCCTTCAGGCTCAGCCATGGCCCCCAGAGTAATGAAAACCAACAAGTAAATCGTTGAAATTAACGGGATCGGTGAGAACTCTTACCTGCAAGTCACATATCATAAAATTGTCGATCGAGTCCGAAGAAATCAACAGTTGTGTTTTGGGGCACTCCAATACAACTCACTAGTGCACAGTGAACATGACACATGTCATGTGGCCCCCCCTATTTATAGGCCTCCATTTGGTCAAAATTTTCTTCTGTGAACCACAAAGTCATATGGCGTCCTTTTTTCACACTAGTTGCACCATTGGATTTGATTTTCTGTCCTCTATCTGTTAACGAGACCCACATCTTGTTCTCTCACTATGATGTTTTGGGCCATTTCCTAGAGTCACCTCGATTTGCATGGCACCATGTGAATCATACCTTGTATGTATTGGCATGTTTATGAGCCATTCGCTCCATCCATACTGCAAAATTGGCCTTATTTTCCTACCATCCATCGTCCCGCAAGGAGGCCCCACCAGTGGTCCACTGTTATTCATATCATCCTTGTTCACATCACCATCTCTTTTGGTACATCGAACACTTCCTCCTTGATTGACTAACCATTATGGAGTTTATGTTAAGATCTTTTTGGAGTCATAAAAGAATGAAAAGATTATCGAGCACACTTGCTTCCTTTCACACAAGTTAAAGTATTTGAAAGGGCATTTATGTGGCCTCGTTTATCTCCTTTTTTGGACTACGTAGACTATAAAAAGAAAAGGACCACCCTGGAACCTTCCAGCTAGGAACGTTTCCCTTTTATCCTTTTATGCTTTGTCGGACATTGGGACCATAAATTATGAAAATCATCATTATGGGTTGTATTTAAGCTCTTTTCCATCCCTCTCATAAAGAAAAGATCATCAAGCAATATTGGTTTCATTCATGCTCGTATAAGCATTTGAATGATCATCTAGTTAGTATAGGTTTAACCTTTTTCATCCTGGTTGGACTACTAACAGGAAAGAATTCTCTCAATCCATTTCGACTGGGAGATCTCTCCTTTGTACACTTTTATATTTTTTTGGACTTAGGAGACTATTGTATGAAAAAGAGAACCACTGTATTTTTCTTCATGTTTTCAGACTCTCTATAAATGAAAACACCATCGAGCATTTACTGTCTTGGGCTCAAAAAAATCGACGAGATAGTATCATATTGAGTATAATTCTATCCCTTCTTCGTGCTCCTTAAACTATGAAGAAGGCCCCAAACGGTGTCTCTAGGTGCCCACACATATTACATATGGTCTCACATTATGGCAGCTTTCCCCCAATGGGTCTCCTTTTTTCATATTACTCTGCGATGATTCTCCCGTGGATACCCTGGATATCACTATTCCAGTTACTTCCCCAAGTATTTCCCATTGCAGATATCTCCCTAGTTTCAGAGCTATGATCCCTTTCCCATGAGTCAGTATCATTTTCCACCAAGTCATCCCTGTCATCATACAATGAACAAAGGAATTTTTAGTCCCTCGTACTCCCCTGTTGTCATACTTTGAACAAAGGAAGTTTGAGCCCCCTGTACTCCCCTGCCCCTATTCCCCATTCAGTTTCTTAGTCCCCTAATTATTCCAAATCTTCAGTTATCCCCCGTGTGCTACTATCAAGGAAACCTTATTTCCTTGGTAGTTGCAGGTCTCCATTTGTCGACGTCAACATATCTATTCTAGAGGATAAACCCATATGTCCATGTATCTTGGTTTCATCCACCTCATTGATGAGTTCCTTGGACCACTTGAGGGGAGTCCTTGTTTCCTTTCAAGTTGGTTGTGTCTCACGTGATCAACTTCAACTCCATCTTTGCGCCATTGAGATTCATATAGGGTATTGGTTCCTTCATTATTTGGTTGAATACCTCAGTTGTCACCTAACTCTAGAACATTGGTGAGTCTACTATGAGACCCATATAGTTTTATGTCTTTTAAGATTTATGGGTTGCGTTGGAGACATTGTTTGGAAACCCCCCAATGTCATGCTTCGGTGTATCTCTAGTAATTGATGCCACTTATTGTACCACATATATTCTGACTCTCATTCATTGAGTCCATTCAATTATGTACACTCCCATATTCAGTAGAGCATCAGTTGTTATGATATTGCATTCCATGCGAATGCCATTATTCCTATGCACTAGTTCTTCATATTATCATTTGTATTCATCCTCCCATTGAGGCCACGATTATGTATCACCAGTTGTATATTTATTTATTGGCTCCCATGTGTTGAGCCTTGATCCCCATTTTTATTTTTGAGACATTGTTATGAGCATGGGTATGCCCGCCTCATCCATATACATGTCTGAGATTATATGTACCTCATCCATTTTTTAGAAGTAATACAAACCAAATGCCACTGCAAATCGAATGAGGATACTTCACTCCTTCACAGTCCTCTCTAGTCTCTCCACCGTTGTCATTTTTTTCCCTTGATCCTATGATTTCTATCAACCATACGATAAGCTCCTTCCCTCACACATCAGGGGGTAATTTGTTAACACAAAAAATGTTCACCTAGCTCTCCATGGTACAAACCATAGCTGTACATCATATTCCCACCATTATGTCCTCCATTTTGACCTTCACAACTCAAAATCCACCAAATATGGTCCAAAACATTATTATTCCTTCCCCATAAATGAAGGGAATTTGAGCATTTATTGTGATTTATCCCCACTCTCTCCAAAAAACCCTAAAAATGAGAAGGGTAAAAAACCATAGATAAATACCATGCACAATAAAATACCATGGGTCAAGAAACCCTGGACCATCCTATAAATACATTATGAAGGTCTCCCCTCAAAAAAATTTCACTTTTTTCCATTAAGCTTTCGCCATTATCATCACACTTTGCCATATCATTCCCACAGTGTATGTTGAGCTTTCCCCATACCCATTTGGATCCATTCCCCTATTTGACAACTACTAGTGGAGTAGACTGGAGACACAAACTGTGGAGCTGTGGGACCACTTCCTCGAACGGCTACAGTGGGCCAACTTCAAAAGAAAGGTATTTTTTGTTCTTGCTTTGCATTAGTTAGTGGAATATATCTAAAAAATAAAAAATATTGTTATTATTGCCTTCATTTATTGTTGTTAGTCAAATCCGAGCAATCCTTTGCACCATGAAATCTACCCTATGATCTAGATGATCTAGGGTAGGGTAGGTGATTTTTCACGTAGTAGGGGATAAATCCCCACTACACTAGACTAATAGGGCATAAATAATTTCAGTTCCATGGAATACTTGCATTGACAATTCATGACGCTCCCTGGTTAACAAAATTTTGTGGTATGTAACTTTCTGTTGCACTTTAAAATTATATGTTTATAAGGTAAATATCATGCATTTTTTATTTAAATTAATAATCTTTTGATGCTATAACATTAATACATATATCTTGCAGGTCTTCAAACAAAGGGAAAATTTCCATGTCCAGTCCATGGTCCTAGGGTAAAACCTAGTCGTTCAAGAAGTTTATGAAAGGAGGTGTTTCATGAGTACAGGAACTTCCTCCCTAAGAACCATAGGTATCAAACTACCGAGAAAAAAATTCAATGATAAAGAAGAGAATGGAAAGAAACCGCGAAAAATGACACCTCACCTATGGAAGTTTGAATATAATAGAAATCATCGAGGTATGCAAATTGTATATGTAACATAAATATGTAATATTATGAATTTATTTTTTTACTGAATTTTCTCAACCATGGGTGTCATGAATTATTGTTAATGTGTTTTTGTTTATGTTTAATGAATGTCGTTAAGGCATGAATGGGATTCCACGAGGAATGAAGAGTTATCCCATACAATTCAGTAGGTTTCCTTACTACGAGCACCTACAAATAGCTCATTTGTTCGATATAATGCATATTGGAAAGA
The DNA here is from genome assembly GCA_001517045.1 of Pseudotsuga menziesii. Lineage (NCBI taxonomy): Eukaryota > Viridiplantae > Streptophyta > Pinopsida > Pinales > Pinaceae > Pseudotsuga > Pseudotsuga menziesii. The sequence continues at coordinate 203,545 of LPNX010785543.1, forward strand.
ATGTAACATAAATTATATGGTGAATCTTAGATGGAAGGATTGACAAAGATACAATTGGAAAAAATTGTAGTGACATTGTAAAAGCCAGCCACGCATTGAAAAGTGTAATTAATTCCAATGTTGGAGATGGGGACCGAATTATTAGTCTTCCATGGTTATTGATAGAGCAACAAAGGGATGCTATAAAAGAGGTCATTCGGAAAATAAGGATTTTGACGGTGTTTTCGTCGAACATATGAAATATCTTAATGGAAAAAGGTGATTTTGGTGGTGTTAAAACTCATGACTAGAATACATTCATTAAGGTAATTATTTACATATATAATTTCCATTTAGTACATATTTTTATTAATTGTTGTCTCCTATTTGGAAATAAATAATGATTTGTTTTTTATTATAGTACGTTCTACCTCTATCTCTCTCGGATAGCTTTGACGACAACATAAAACAAGTTATATATGATCTTGGTAAATACATGGGGTAAGTGACAATTTATATGTAGGAAAATGTTTGTTCACTTTGTTGCATAACTTATTGACATATTATGTTTTACAGGTTGGAAATTTATTATATATGCCTCAATCTTAATAATCACTGTTATTTTCTTGCATCATTTGTAGGTGGGTTTCCTCTAAAGAAATCCATAAAGAATATATTATCTATTGGAAGAGAGAAATTCCTCGTCTAATGTGTGAAATGAAGAAGTATTTACCTCCATGATTTTCAATGCACAAGAACACTATCTCATACACCAAGTTGAGGAGATTGAATTGTGTTTACATGTACACATAAGGTCAATGTGGATGGTGGAAAGGCATTTGAAGTCATTGAAGGGTTTTGTTAGACAAAGAGCATGTCGTAAAGGTTCTATTGTGCGGGGATATATGGTATATCAATCCATGTTGTACATTTGTTACTATCATCCAAATTTAGCAAAAAATATCAATCTGCCTTGCATTTTGCATGTTAAATCCATCAACAAATTTGAAGGGGAGGTCATGTTGGGGAAAGGTAGAATGAGGAAAGTGAAAGGTAATTAGATGGTGTAGATTTAATTTATTATACAATTAATTTTTCAATTTCATATATATATATATATATATCTTACTCATGTATTTTTTAATTCCATCAGTATTTTATTATTCCATTACTCATGTAATTGCCTTTAATGATATCTAATTTACAATTCTTAATTGTTACTTTTTCATATAGTTGGTTGCGAGTGGGATGCACTACATTTATACATTGCAAACAATATTGATTGGATGGAGGAATGGATAGAACGATGTATAGAATTCTATGGTACCTTATCATGGGAATGGGTGAGTAAATTGATTAAAACAATCAATCGTCATCGAGAAGAATATCCTGGTGAAATTACACAAAGGGAAATTGATTTAGCATGTGGTTTAAAAGATAAAAAGGAAAGTGTATTTACCCTGCTCATTTTTTTCATTGTTTCCCATTATATCAATGTATTTATTTTGTTTATTTCTTCTTATATATGTATTTAATGATTCGGGTATGATGCAGTTGATACACTACAAGGCTATGTGGTGCAATGGTCATAAATTTCGCATCAAAAAGTTGGATGACAAGAAGAAAAATTTGATTGTGAGATAACTGCATTTTTTCAAGTCACTAATGTTTCCTCTAGAAGAGACAAGCATCCAAAAGTATATGAAAATAAGTACTATGGTTATTTGGAAGATATAATTGAGTGTGACTTTAATTCCTCTAAAATATTTTTGTTTGAGGTCAAATGGTACAAGCTACGAATGAATCAACATGATCCTGAAAGAATTGTTATTGAGCATGCCAATGGATTTACCATGGTTAATACAAGGGCACTTGAACCAAGTATAGATCCTTGTGTACTTCCAAGTCAATGTGAGCAGGTCCTTTACTTTGAGGCTCCAGGTAAAGCAGTTTGGTCATACATTGTTAGATATGATCCAAGTGGAAGACCAGTCAAGTATAATGCAGAGGAAGAAGACAATGTTGAAGAAGAAGGTGACGTGGGTCAGGAGAAGTTGGCCACTGTAGATGTGTACGCTGAAGAATATGATCAAGAATTTGATAATCCAAATGGTGTGGCATATGATGTAGCACTTAATGATCATATCAATGATGAATATATAACCAAAATGGCATTGATGATGATGGTGATATGAGTGATCCTTTCAATGATAGTGATTCTTAACCAAATGATGATACAGATGTTGAGTCAGATGAAGAATATGAGAATGATTATATTGATGATGAGTCATCATCATCAATGTTATAATCATCAACATAATCAATGTTATCATCATCATCATCATCATCTTCATGTTCATCATCATCATCATGTACATACTCATTAGAATAATCGCAATCATCATCAATGGTATCATCATAATCATCATCATCTTCATCCTCGTCGTCATCATCATCCTCATCATCATCACCATCATATTCATCATCATTAGCATCATCATCATCATCATCATCATCCTCATCATCATCCTCATCATCATATTCAATGTTATCATAATCATCATCATCACCATCGTCATCCTCATCCTCATCATTATCATCCTCATCATCCTCATCCTCATCATCTTCATCCTCATCAACATCAGCATCCTCCTCCTCATCCTCCTCAGTATCATCATCTTCATTGTTATCATCCTCCTCCTCCTCCTCATCATCATCAACATCATCCTCATCCTCATCCTCATCCTCATCCTCATCATCATCATCATCATCTCCATCATCATTAGCTTCTTCATCGCCATTATAATCATCATCATCTTCAATGTTATCATCATCATCATCATCGTCATCATCATCATCATCATAATCATCGTCGTCGTCATAATCATCATCATCTTCATCCTCATTAGCATCATCATGCTCCTCCTCCTCCTCCTCCTCCTCGTCATCATCTTCATTGTTATCATCATCACCACCGTCATCATCATCACTATCCTCCCACTCCTCTTAATCATCATCATCATCATCATCATTAGAATCATCGCAATCATCATCGTGATGTTGGCAAGTTATTGGCTAAGGGTTAGGTTGTTTCCACATTTATAGAATTTTCTATCAGTGCTTAGAAGTGTATTATATTAGGACGTGCATATGGACCTATACATAGATAGAAGAGAATTTTTTTATCCTAAGAGATACATATAACCCACACACACCCACATTAATAACATAACTAAAAGAATCAATGCACTCGTCGTATGACCTATGCACAAATCTAATCCATGCAGTTAACAACCCATACATGTAACCCTCATAGTTAACCCATTTACCTAAGATATGCACTAATGCACCTACACACACACCTATGCACTTAGGGAAATTCACCTAATAAAATTGAGCAATGCATGTAACCTATGCAAATATATAAACATATAACCCATGCACATGACCCAATAGTTAACCTATTCATTTTTAACACATATACATAAAATGCAAAATACATAAGGGACACAAATAATATTATGATGCTCCTAACCTATGCCTACCCATGCACCTATTTTTATGCACACCCATACATATAATAAACACACCTAACATGAGAGATGAACCTAACTTGTATTACACCTAATAATACATCTAGCCCATGCAACTATCCCTAACATGTAACCCACAGAGATAAACTATGAATTTAGCCTATATATATAAGTGATAGCTAAGTTATGGGTTATGGGGAGTGTGTTAGGGGCTATAGGTAAGTATATAAATCTATATACTTTCCAAGGTTGTGGACCATGTGAAATATATATATATATATATATATATATATATATATATATATATATNTTTAAACAATAAATATTAAAATTAAAATTAAAAAAACAAAATGAAAAAAATAAAAACAAAACACACATACCCTCATTCTCCCTCATCCTCCCACCAATCTCTCACCTCCTCCATGAACTCTACCTCTCGTCGCCTCCTCCACGGACTCTACCTCTTTCCTCCTCCACAAACCCTGCATCCTGTCAGGTCACAAACTGGTTCACAATATCTTATTTAGGATTGGTGCAAGGGATTTGGAACGAAGCTGAATCTACTTGCAATTTTTTTACGTCTGGTTTCTTACCAAAAATATAGCTTTGTTATACATAGATGGATAATGCACCAGGAAGTAGGAACACCATGAACATGAAGACTTCGCTGCCCATAATGCCTCCTAGATCAGTGAGTTTTCTCTATTTGGTGTTTTTACTGAAAATGTTGGTATTGGGTTTTTAACTGAAAGCACTAACTCGATTTATAGCATAAGATATAATGCTTGGAATGTATGAGAGTTTCTCCTATCTTCCCTCCATAAATTGCAGTCAGGGTTTTATTGATAGTTTCACTTTGCCAGGTTTTATTACACCTTGTCGAGTTTTACCTATATTAGCTATTAAGGGATAGTAAATTATGTCATATCACTAACCTTACCTGTCATGATGTACATCAATTCTCCAAATTCCAAATTTCTATTTAACTCAAACAATTTATTATGATCGTTGATACAGAGGAAAAATAAAAATTGAGAATTGTTCCACATGAATCCATGCAAAGGAATGAGTGTATATGTTTGCCATGTTAATGAGTTGTTCTAGGCTTAATTGTTGGACATTTTATCCAGTAGAAGATAAGGTTTTAGAAATTGGAGAAAACACATATTATGGCCTACCCATTTCTTCATATACAAGTGACCAACCACACAAAATTGAGAGTGGTTCCACACCAACAATATTCTCATCTAGAACCTACTAATTTAGCTTTGATATTTCTAACTCTGTAGCCTTTCTGATGGTTTGTTATTGAAATATTTAGTGTTACATGGAGATGCATTCCCAAGGGTATGGTATTTGCCCTCTCCTTTATCATGGGATGGGTTTAATCAATTGGGGATGTTCCCAAATGTTTACTTCTAAGGGAAATGCATACAAATTATAAAGGGAAATGTTCCCTCCCCTAAAACAGAGCCTCCCATGCCTCCTAATTTGTCTATGTCATGGTTGTGTGAGATAGATTGACAATGTGTGTTTGTGTTATGTGAAATGATATGAAGCATGATATTATTGCTATATGAGAGGATTCCATCTTAACTCAAACCATGTGCAACATAAGTCCTAATCCCATTACCCATGTGAGCTATGTCTTCCTTCAAGTTTGAACCCATGGGTTGTGTGTTAGCCAACTATTGGAGCATTCAACTTGTGCATGTGACTTATGTTTGAGCCTTCAACTTTTGTTTGTTGGAGTGTTCAATAGAAAAGGGTGTTTGATAATTGATAGTGGAGACATTGTTGTTGGGCAGTGTTACTTTGGAGACATTGCTAAACAATGTTAAGTTGGAGACAATGTGGAGACTTGATTGTTCAAGTCCTTAGACATTTAAAATTTTGAATCTTGATATAACAGATTAATAGTTCATAGTTTTTATTTCAGTTTGAATGTATTTTACTTTTTTCACTTGATATATGTTGTAATATTTTATGAGTCATCGATTTATCTTAACACTTAGATCTATAAGACTATATATTCTGATTTTTCATTTTTCTAAGTATAATGTGATATACAATGGTGATGGTATAATTGTAATTTAATTTTTTTTAGTATTTCAAACAAGGTTATTTATGTTGAATACCCCAAGATTCCCTATAGTGTTCCCTAAAATTTATAGGGTACTTCTACATATGTCTTTGATGTGTTTCCATGCTCTAGCATCTTGGAAACTTGGTGGAACAATGAAAATATTCTTCTGCAATTTTAAAGTGGACCTAATATGATATTTTTTCACATGAATGCTTCTCACTAATATATGATGTTATTCATACTTAGTTTGTCTCTTCCCCTGGATCTATGATTGTGCTTTTTTTTTAATTCAATGTTTGCACAATATCACATAGATGATCTAGTAATCCTCTTGCAATATGTAGCAATCTTTTCACAGTATTAATATGAACCAAATTCCTTTTCAAGGATCACAATTTCAATTTGAGTAGACTTGAAAATGAAATATTTACCTTGTGTGAAGGGAAGGAATTGTACAATCAAATATCTAAGGCCAAGGACCATTTCATTTTAAATATGCAATTAGGAATAATAAATGTTTGCATGAAAATGATATAAATTGAGAATGCTTTTATATGGAGTTTATGTATAACCAGTATAGATCCAAATCCTAGGCTCTATCAAGCGCCAAGAGGGATCAAATCTATTGAGGTGCAAACCTCTTCTTAAGTATTGCACTCGAGGCGCTATCAGCTTTGGTGTGTCCCATATATAGCCATTGATTTTATTCAAACCAAAAGACACATCTTTTTATTTAAGGTCGACATATAATATTTTTAATATTAATATTTAATATAATTTATGGCTCACATATAATATGTTTTATTATTTTGTATTTTGTTAGGAGCCAACATTACAACATCTCCCCCATTCATGGTTTTAAAACCATGTGCAAGGCCCTCCTAAAACCATGGGTTGTTCAGTAGGCCTTGCACATGGTGTTAAAACCATTTGCATGGACCTCCTAAACCTAGTACAATGAAACCATGGGTTGTTTAGGAGGCCTTGCACATGGTTATAAAACCATTTGCAAGGCCCTCCTAAACCATGTACAATAAAACCATGGGTTTTTTAGGAGGCCTTGCACATGGTTTTAAAACCATGTGCAAGGCCAACATTTGTTTTGCAGGTAATTCAATTGTTTATTTTTTATTATTTTGTTAGGTAGGAACATTTCAACATCTCCCCCATATTGTGTTGTTTTTCTGCCCGACATTTTTTTTGCAAATAATTAAATTTTTAATTTTTTTATTGTTTTGTTAGGTAGGAACATTATAACATCTACTCCATATTAGGTTTTTTTTGTGGCCGACATTTATTTTGGCCGATAACTAAAAAGTTTATTTTTTATTATTGTGTTAGTAAAAAACATAATATCGACAAACGTTACAAGATAACGTTACAAGATCTCCCTCATACTAGGTTGTAGAGCGCCTCTTGCCACAATTATAAAGGATACATGATAAGCCTTTTCATAGACTATTGCATGTCTGGACCACAGTTGCAACCTAAAGAACATATGGTTACATGTTTTAGAACTTCTATATCTGACACCTCTGATTAACACAACTCTATAGGTTTCATTGTATTGTCTATTGTATAAAGTTGCGGTAGAAGTCCCAAGAAAGTTTACAATTTTAGTTGACAAAGACTAAGCTTATAATTTTAGGTGACAAAACCTAAGCTTACACATTATAATTTAGAACTGAGTAGGAATTTAGATTGAAATGACTTTGATTCAACCTAAGAATCTTAGCTTTAGTAAGATGATTATTAATTAGCAATAAAATAGTTTGAATATCTAAATGTGACAACCATTAAAAGTAACACAAAGTCTTGCTAATATGGGTTTATATATTACATGCATGTAGGGTACAACAACACAAAAACAACGATTGGAAAAAATCTCAATAAGACAAATTCATGCTACATCTATTAGAAAACATGCCTAACTGGAAACAAAACTGGCCTAGTTGTAAGCCAGAAATGGTAGACCCCATGCAAGGGAGGAGCTTCCTTGCTAGGATTTGATCTTGGGTAATCTCCATGACAACTACTCCAAGTTATTGGTAGACCACATCCCGACGGAAGTTTCTAAGGAGAAACATTGGGGTCCAGAGGATCTAGAAGATATATTATTTACGTTAATTGAATTATCATCACATACTTGCCAAGGATCATATCTAACCTGCTACAATTACCATTTGACCATTGTACCCTATCTTAAGTATACAATTGTAATTTTTATGTCAAATCTTAGCCTAACCCTAAAACTTTAACACTTCTTCCTTATACTATGACAATAAAAATATATATGGAACACATGTGACAATATAACTTGATAGATAAAATATTAAAGTCCTTGGTCTTGTTGGTCCTATGGGTAAAAGGGGTTGTTTCCCCACCTTTATGGTGCGCCTTGGTCTTATGGGTATGGGGGTTTCCTTATCACGTTGTTGTGACCCTTAGTTGGCTTTTGTTCCTTTTGTTCCTAGTGCCCTTGTTGTATGTGGTACCATGACCACCTTTGGTATGATGACTTAACTTTATTGTTTTTATTTTGTAATACCATTTAGCCATTGGTACACTATCCTAAGTCAACTTAAATTTATTGTTTTATTTTGTATCACCACTTGAGTTGCGTCATGATTTTTTCGTGCTCATTAAGTAGGGTCATGACTATGTTTTTGTTCCTTGGAATGTTACATGACATTATTTATGATCCCTATGAATTTGATTTATGTGTGGCATGTTTTGGGATATGTTATTTATGGCTTGCTCTGTGGGTGATTTTGTGTTCGTACCTATTGTAATTTTTTTAGTCTAGGTCGTGACCACTGTTATCTGCCCAGACTTGGGTTGTAACATTTCTACTGATTATTAAAGGGGTAGTGACCCTTGTATGGTTGTTCAGACCTGTTATATGATTCTTGGATGTCTCATATGCTGATTTGTGACCTTATGGGTGCTCATTGAACTTGATTTGTGACATCTATGATTTTTTTAGACAGAGATGTGATCTCTATGGGAACTTTGGATCCAATTCTTTTAGTACACAGCTAGGGTTTATGCTACTTGGAGTTGACATATTGGGCTTGGAAGTGGTTATAACCCTCCTGCTGCTAGCAGTGGCCTTTTTAGCTTTTTTTGGGCTCATCTATGACCTTCCGAGATTAAAATTCCTGATTGTTTGGTACCTCTCTCTACTGGTTGTGACGGTGTTTCTCTGCTAGCCGTGACTGTGTGTCTCTATGTTGGTTGTGACTATTTTTCTTTTTTGGTCATGATTGTGTGTCTCTCTATTGGTTGTGACTATGTTTCTATGTTGGTTGTGATTGTGTTTCTCCTGCTAAGTCATATATGGCCTCCTCCTGTTGGGACATGGATTGTGTGTCCTCTATTTGATAGGTTATGGTCTTATAACAACCACTAAGGATGGGCCCTAAATTTGTAACAACCTCTATGGTTAAGTTGTGACCTGTCAGTATCATTTCTGTTGAGTTATGTCTCCTAGAGATGGGTTTTGAAGGTGTCTTTGCCTTCTTATGAAGTGCTAGATAAAGGATTGAAATTTCTCTTCATGTTGACTAAGAATCTGAGTTATGTACCCTTACTACTATAACCTTCATAATATATCTCTCAAGGTACGTCATTTGATCATCTAGGTGGCTTGTCCCTTTGGGGACAAGATCATAACCTAAAAGCATCTGAGTATAAGGCTGATCCAAAACAATTCTATATTAGTATTGTTATTTTTCTGTGTTACTGATTAGTAACGCTATTATTTCATGTACATTGTTATTGTTTTGTTTCATCAGTTACAATATTGTTACTATACATGGCATTTGGTAAATGAACTCAAGTACCAACTTTAATGCAGTAACTAGTGGAGTGTTAAAGTTGAAAGAGATGAAAATTATGTCTGAATTTATTACAGCAGTACTATTCTGAATCTAAATTTATTTTATTATTTTTAACTACGTTTATGCATTAAAGTATTTTTATTTCAAATCCTAAAACTTTAACATCTTTTGTTACTAAATTATGATTATTTCACTGTTCTTGAATTTGCTTTTGTACTATTTTTATTATGCATCTCAACAACCAACTTTAGCACAAGGATCATGGAAGAGTGCTAAAGTTGAAAGAGATGAAAATTATGTTTGAATTATATTATTGCTTCGCATCTAGTACAAGGTTGTAAATTTTACTTAGTTTTTATTGTTGTACTATTATGCATTTGGATCACATCATTCAGTTTGGATCTTCTCCTTATAAAGTGATGATCAAAATATATGAAACAATGTTCCTTGAGAGAGATAAAATATTAAAGTCCTTAATCTTGTTGGTCGAATAGGTAAAAGGGGTTGGTTATCCACTTTTATGGTACACCTTGGTCTTATGGGTATGAGGGTTTTCTTATCTTCTTATTGTGACTCCCTTTGGTTGACTTAGGGTCCTTTATATTCTACTTGGTCCTAGCACTCTTATTGTGTGTACCTTTAGTATGATGACTTTTATTTTATGGTTTCTATTTTGTAAGACCACTTAACAATTTGTACCCTAACTTAGTCAACTTTTATTTTATGGTTTTTATTTTTTTAAGACCATTTAACCACTGGTACCTTAAATTTATTTTATATTGGTAAAAATCCTAAAATCTAGGAGTAGTTGAGTGATATTTCTAGAAGGCATGTAAGGATTATAAATTAAATTTTCACTTCTTCATTTTTCTGTGGCATCTTGAAAAAAAAAAGGTTAGATCTTATGCTTTGAATACACAGCTAGGGTTTCTGCTACTTGGAGTTGACATCTTCGAAATGGAAGTGGGTTATAACCCTTCTTCTACTAGCAGTGACCTTTTTGGATTTTGTTGGGCTCATCCATGACCTTTCGAGATTAAACTTCATGATTGTTTGGTACCTCTCTCTACTAGTTGTGATTGTGTTTCTCTGTTGGTCTTGACTGTGTGTCTCTCTAATGGTTGTGATTTTGTTTCTCTATTGGTCATGCTTGTGTGTCTCTTTGTTGTCTGTGACTGTGTTTCTTTGCTGGTTGTGGCTGTGTTTGTCCTGTTAAGTCGTATATGACCTCCTCCTATTGGGACATGGCTTGCTTGTCCTCTCTCTACTAGGTTGTGGCCGTATAACAACCACTAATGTTGGTCCCTAAATCTGTAATAGCCTCTAAGGCTGAATTGTGACTTGTTAGTATCATTTCTATTGAGTTACGTCTCCTATGGTTGGTTTGTGAAGGTATCTTTTCCTTCTTAAGAAGTGTTGGATAAAGTATTGAAGTTTCTATTCATGTTGACTAAGAATCTAAGGTTTGTACCCTTACTACTATAAACCTCATAAGCTCTCTCTCAAGGTACATCATTTGTTCATCTAGGTAACTTGTCCCTTCGGTGACAAGATCATAACCTAAAAGTATCTGAGTATAAGGCTGATCCAAAACAATTATAGATTAGTATTATTATTGTTCTTTGTTACTAATTAGTAACGTTGTTATTTTCCTATACATTGTTATTTTTTTGTTTCATTTTCTATAATATTGTTACTGGACATGGAATTTGGTAAATCATCTTAGATCAAGGGGATAACCCTAGCTTGGATGTGTTATTCAAGTCCAATTACTTAATCCTTTGATTAATACCCTTAATTCACAAGACATTCATTATCTAGCAAATGCAATAGACCTAGCTCTATCTTTCATTTGGAAACAAAGATGGAAAAGGGAAACTAGCATAGGATTACATATAGAGGAGGAAGAAATTTGGAACCGGTTTGAACAAAGACTTCAACAATGTCCTATAACAAAGCACAGATGGTGTGTCCTCCTTGCTTCATCATCGATTTTTAGGGAAGAGTGAGATAGAAGGGTGGAGAAATTTTTAAAAACTTGGAGATAAAATACCAAATTTATAGTATACAATAAAGTATTTGATAATAAAAAGACCATGTGGGGTGCCCTCCTAATATGGTTCTATCCCATGGAAAGAAATAAATCTTCCAAGTATAGCACCATTTGGAACTTTCCTTTGAAATAGTGTGCATCCATTTTTTAATTTTTCAATAAGAAAAATCTTGTCTTTACAAAGTATCATCCATATTCACAATATCCACATAATACATATGTGTACATTTATATGACAATTACAAAATAGTTCCTATATTTCCAAATAATAATAGAACCGACTCTAAATATTTGTAGGTACCACCAAATAGGTACTTGCTGGATATATCTTCCTCGAGTGAGGAAGATAGACTAGAAGAGGTTGAAAGTGAGACAACTATTACAAGATCTAACCGGTCAAGATCAACTAGAGGTGAAAAGGTAAGGATAAAATTTTGTAGATGCATGGAACATTTTCTTTCTAAAGGAGGATCATGTGATTATGTTAATGAGAACATAGGTGACATTGAGTTTCCCTTGAGGTATAGACATCTTGCCAAATGATGGATAACCAAGGAGCTACCCCAAGTGGAAACATATTTCTTCCTCAATGGGAGGATTTATCGCATTTGTCCATTATCTTTACATGGATTGGGGCTATTTTCTATGGATTGCATAATGGTCAAATATGGTACCAAAACTAAATTGATGGAGTATGTTGGACCAGGCTACAAATACAATGGTTGGTTGTTGTTGGTATGATATACGCAAAGTATGCGAAGATACGAAGTTGCACCAAATTATATAGAACTATTGGACAACAATATAAAAAAAGGAGATACTATGTATATTGATGGAAGGCCAAAATATTTCAAAAATATCGCAAGGTTTATAAATAGTACACGACTAGGGACAACACATAAGCTACCCAATTTCATATTTGAGGGGCATGAAGAAAATTGTGTATTCATATGTGCAACAAAACGAATAGTTGCAGGTGAAGAGTTGTTGATTGATTACAATTCGAATCCAATATATGTGGGGCTTTCTATTATGGGGATAATTATCTTATACAACATTTTTTTAACTAAAATGGTTAGATTTTTTTTTTAAATAGATTTGGGTGTGAATTGGCCAGAAAATGAACCAATCAACCATTTACAAAAATACCATAAAATATAGATCTAGAAGAAAATAATTACAAAGCTCATTAAGCTTGAGGATCTTTCCAATTGAAGGACTAATTTCCGAAATACTCTCAAGGGAACGATTGAAATGAACTTGGTTCTCCATTAATACTGAGTTTCCAAGAGGAAGATGGCATGCTTTATTCGCCATTAGGTCAGCGTGATTATTTAACTCATGTAAAATATGGTAAGAGGACACATTTTCAAAATCATTCAAAATATTATGGATAAGCTGCAGAGTTTTATTCAAAGAAGGGTTGGAAAATTGTTCTTCAGAGTTTATCATTTTGATCAGGATCTCAGAGTCCCCAAAAATTTGAACTGACTGAAATCCCTTTTCTTTTCTAATCTAATAGGATTTTAGAAGGCTATAGGTCTCGGTCTAATTATTAGAGATGACTCCAAGACCCCAAATGAAGGAGGTTTGAATTGAACAGTCTGGAGAAAATACCATCCCACCGGCACCAGAAATTTTGGGATTACCGTTGGACTCACCATCGAAAAAAATAGTAGCAATGCCTTAGCTCTTCCACCACATAAGAAAATCTACAGTAGTAAGCCTGATTCACCAGGGTAAAGGAGAAGTTGGTTTAAGAAAAGAAGCATTTCTCCCAATCGTTGTAGGAGGAATTCCCAACCATTTGACAAAATCTGAAGACATCATGGAATTGTTTTTCGATTTGCTAGGAGACTCCAAAATCATCCTTTTCACTTTGCTTGCTGCATCTTTGGGAGAGGGAGGGATTCCATTAAAAATGCAATCATTTAGAACAAGGCAAGTTATCCACCAAATCAATTTGGGAATTGTTTTCCATTGTTTTTTACTTTTTGAATTTTCCCCTTCAAGACAAAATTATGATCATGCTAGGAAGCATACAAAGGAACGATGGATGATTGAGAAGGAGCATCCAATATCAATCCATCAAGAACAAAATTCCAAACTGTCTGGGTAAAATCACAGTTGAGAAAAATATGATCTATTGTTTCTGCTACTAATAAACAAAAACTACATCTAAAAGTGCCATGAAAGCCACGTTTGGAGAGGTTATCACATGTTAGTGCCTTAATGTGAAAAAGAAGCCACGTAAAGAAATTAACCTTTGGAAGACTATATGAGGACCAGACAGACTTCCAAATAGTCGGGGATAAAAAATAAGGGTGAGAAGGTTGTAAGGTAGAGAACCCAAGAGATTCTAAGTAATTTCCAGTAGGCCCCCAACCCCAATTATCCTTAGATAATCGATGGATAGGTGCTAGACCTGAGAGACTTGTGATCAACAATTTATATTGTTGCTGTAGAGGTTGTGGGATCTCCAGAAAAACCCAGAAAACCCAGGTTCCATTATCATCCCAAAGGAAGATATCGACAAGCCTAAGAAGACCCTTATTTATTAACCAAGATTTAATCTCACTTAACTGATTTAAAGTTGAAAGAGGAGGATTTCCCATAATACTATCTTCCCATAGTAAGGTTTTCATCCCATTACTAGGGATTGTGTAAATCTGGTGATGAATATGATCAATGCATTTTTCTACACAAATTCCATATTGTAGTGCCAGGGAGAGTATTCGTTGATTGTAAATTTATTATTGAACATCCTTTGAGATATTTCTTATGAAGAATCTTGCTGACTGGATGTTTTTTTTTCTGCAATCATTTGCCAAATAATTTTTCTGCCTAGATCTAGATTAGCCAATCCGGGATCTCTAATTTGCAACCCACCTTCTGACATAGGTTTTTTAATAGTTTCCTAGCCAACCAAGTGCATCTTATTCTGATTACCTTTGCCACCGTTCCAAAGAAAGTCCTAAAGAAGTTTGGAGATTTGGGAAGTGATGAATTTGGGAACTAGGAGTAAAGAGGATTGGAATATAAGGAGATCTGAGAGAAGCACCTTTATAAGAACTAGCTTAAAATCCATCGTTAACCAATATCCTCCCCATGAGACAATTTTAGCTTTTATTTTACGAATAACTTCCATCCAAAGCAAGGGAGGGCAGGGTCCCAAGGTTAATGGGAGTCCTAGATAATTGATCTTATCCCATTTTTCAAAGCTAGGAAAACCCAATGTACCAAAAATTCTCTGCATTGTTAGTTGATCAACATTCCATCCAAAAACATCACTCTTTCTTTTATTGATCAATGCTACTGAACTTTGGCAAAAATTCTGGAGAACTTCATTAAAATCTCAAGCTATAATAACCGAAGCCCCTCCTAAAAGTAAAGATTCATCAACGAAAAGGGCATGATAGATGGAATCCACACCTTTAGCTACCTTTATGCCTAGAATAGTGCCTGCAACCATTTCAACAGAGAGTTTCCTGCTTAAAGATTCAGCCATCAATATATAAAGAAATGGTGACAAAGGGAAACCTTGGCGAAGTCCTCTAGTGGCTTGGAAGAAATATGTTGGTCTCCCATTGACTAGAGGTGCTATCTAAGGCTTTTCTGTGTAGGATTTAATCAATCTAACAAATTCACCACTGAATCCAAAAGAATGGAGAACTTGGTAGAGGAAATTCAAATTTACTCTGTCAAAGGTGTTTTTAATGTCTAGTTTGATGATCATTCCTTTTTCCTTTCTTTGGTAGATGGAATGCACAGCTTCTTGAACTTGTATCACATTGCCGATAAGGTGTCTTCCTTTGACAAATCCCCCCTGGAGAGGAGAGATTAACATCCCTATCAAACGCTTGAGTCTGTTTTCTAGGAGTTTGGCCAGAATTTTATAAGAGGCATTGCAGAGTGAAATTGGTCTAAATCTATCAACGGTTTCTTGATTTGTCTCCTTAGGTATAAGAGCCAGGAAGGTGGAGTTAGTTCCTCCACCAACTTTACCCTTTTTTAGGAAAGCATAGATCATTCTAACAAGGTCTGATTTGATAATATGCCAACACGCTCTGTAGAAGTGGATGGAAAATCCATCCGAACCAGGGGCTTTGTCTGGTTCCATGGCCCAAATTACATCAACAATTTCTTTTTCTGAGAAATATTTCCTAAACCTACATTAATATCATCAGAAATTAAAGAAGGGATAAAAGATAATAACTCATCACTCACAGCAATGTCAGGGACGCCTTTTTCTGTGAATGGCAACTGAAAATGTGAAAGAGCAACCTATTGGATTTTCAAATGTCCTTTCATAACCTCTCCATCACTAGAATTGATTTCTGATATGTGATTGTGATAAATTCAAGCTCTACACTGTTTATGAAAAAAAGATGAGTTTTTATCGCCGACAAGCATCCATAGACTGTGAGATTTTAACCGCAATTGTTCTTCTTCCTGGTGAAAAGAGAGGAAAGAAGAATATTGAGCAGAATGCCCTTTCATCAGCAATGGTTTAGTAATTTCCAAATCCTCCATATTGAATTGAATCTCTTCTAAAGCCTGTACAGACTCTTTCCGATGACTGTAAGGAGTCGAGACAGGTTTTTTTATCCAACTTTTCAATGCAATTTTGATGTGTTTAAGCTTATGTTCCCATACGTAACTAGGAGAGTCATCGACTAAAAGAGACCAGGCACCAATCACAGTTTCCCAAAATCCATCCCTGTTGATCCAAAGAGGACTAAATCTGAATGGGATTGGGCCTATATTTTCCTCCTCTTCAATAAGCAGAGCGATTGGATGATGGTTTGAGGTTAATTTAGGTAGAATTTTAGAAGATATTAGATAGTTACCAGCCAGCAGCGAACTTTGTACCAAAAATCTATCTAGACGAACTAGTATGTTGGCAGCCCCAATTCTATTATTTGACCATGTAAATCGCCCTTTCTTGGGTTTGAAATCTAGCAGATCCCAAGCATGAATCAAATTCTCTCTGAGCTCATGAAAATGGTCCTTGCATCGAACTACTCCTTTTTTCTCCACTGGATCAAGGATAATGTTAAGCTCTTTAGCCACAATAATATTGTTAGGAGAGTAAGTTTCAATAAAATGTGACAGAGTAGTCCAGCAGTCCTTATTTTCGATAAGATTTACCGGAACATATAGGTTAAAGAGAGCCAAGGAGGTCTTGCTAGAGATATGTTGAATATCTGTAAAGATCTAGTGTTGAGATGCATATGACTCTTTCAACAAAAATAATTCCTTGGACCATAAAGTTTCTAGTCCTCCTGAAGTGCCCCTTGCACTGATAGCCATTCCAGAATTCTTTTTCCACTTAGTTTTGCTTAATAAAAGCAACACATATTCATAAATATTAGTCTCTTGTAATAAGAGGATATCTAAAGGTTCCATTCTCAACAAATCTTTCACTGCTTCTACCTTCTTGGGATTCCCCAAGCCCCTACAGTTCCATGAAGTAATCTGCATTATTTACCTGAGGAAGAGGGAGTTTGTCCTCCCTTTGGGGGTCTGTTCCTCTTATTTTTGCAATAAGAAATTTCTAATGTAACCTAACTTCCTTGCATCTTTAATCACTTGGCTTCTTCTTCTCGAATCTCCTTCGAGATTTCCTTCCTACCTTTTTGGTAAAATGCTCATCTTCTCCTGAGGATCCTGAACACTCTATCGATTTCTTCTTTAATATTTCTGCATAGGAGGGAGGAGAGGTGACTCCTACAGGAGAATTAAGAGGTTCTTGCATGATTAATTCTACCATTGGAGTTTCTAGAATAATTGAGTCTATTATTGGAATTTCTAGAATTATAGGTTCAGAATTTTCCATAGAGACTAGATGTATTTCTCCCTCTTCAATCTGCTCTTCCGAGGCTTGCACTTCACCTTCTTCTAGGAAAATAGAGTTATCCTTAGTTGAGATTAAGAGTACAAAGGGATTTGAGGAGGTAGAATCCTATCAAACTCAAAGATATTTTCTCTTTTCCTTTTCCAGCATTACCTCTTCGACCTTTCGAATTATTAACATGATTGCTTATGGTTGATTTTTGGACTTGAGTCCATTGTTTAGACTTTTCATTTTCCATTTCTACCTCTATTTTTTTGTTACAATTACAATAAAAATGGCCATAGTCATCGAAATGTCTACATTTGAAAGGGATCTGCTCCTAATCGAGATCCTATACATAAGACCATTCAGCTACATTTAGCTTAATTGCCTCCGAAAGCCCTATCTCTAAGTCAACTTCCATGCAGATTCGAGCACATGAATATTGGTCTTTCCTCTCTTCCCTATCAATGTACTTTCCAAGTGTGTTTCCAATAGCTTCTAGCGATTCTAAATTCTAGCAATGAAGGGGAAGATGAGGGAGCCTTACCCAAACCAGGACGACTGAAGGGACATTTTGAGTGGGGTCAAAGTCCAAATTCCATTTATTCAGATAAAGGCCCTGAGGACCCATAAAATATGGCCCATTATGGAATATGAGGTCTCAGTATTTGGTAGAATCAAACACAAAAACATAGTACCCTCTGCCAACAAAGTGATTGTGAATACCTTCTGAGACCAGTGGCCTCCAATTTCTCTAAACCCATCCTTCTATGGCCTTCGGGGAGGACCAAAGGCCTGTAAATTGTCCGATGAGCCCTCTCTCCACAAGATTCACTGCAGTTCAACTAGGATGATCTATTAGTAGATCAACCGACATGATTTCAATTTTCTTTACCAAGGTCTGAGTCAATGGGGGTCCCTTCCTCTTCCCGCTAGAGGAAATAAGATGTTTAAATGCTTCAATATCTAGGGGAAGTGGGGGGGGGGGCTCTCCAGGATCCATAACTCAGAAAAATCCTGGAAGCTATGACAAGAAGAGATGGACAGATTCCAACCAAAAAATAAAAGGGCTATTCCCAGACAAGATCCAAAATACAAACCAGAGCTTCGTGAAGCAGATCGTGCACTGAAGCAAGGAAGTTGATCTTGCAATCCAATCAAGAAGTTGTGCCAAGAAACACAGACAAATTATGATAGACGAGTGTTTCCTTGACCAATCTCCAGTAGAGGAAGCCTCTTCTTTGTTAGATAAAACTTTCTTTGCACAGCAACGGCCTCGAATGAGGGCATCAATTCAAATTGAGAACCTGCACATCCTACCAGAGTAACAAACCAATCATGCCAGGAACTTCAACTCAAACCAAGGAGATGAACCCAACTCCAAATCCAATTATTGAGACAAAAGGCAGGCCACCAAGCTGAGCAGAGAAGCTCAGGGAACTCCATGCCTGTAAGCAATGAAGGTGCAAAATCACAGAGGGCCAAGGAAAATTTTTTAATTTCTTCTTGGATCCAAATTTCACAACAAGTCCAATTACTCTACATCTTATACAACATTTAACTCAACCTTTGATAGATGAATTATTATTTTTCACTTACAACAATTTTAGTTATATGTACTTTTCATTTTTAATATGTCTTAATGCTTTTATTATGGCAGGGTGATCGTGGCCAGATGCCACAAGGAAGTGGACCTTATGAGGTAAAAATTAATGTAATAGTAACCACAATTCATGATTATATTACAATTGTTAACATAATGTAACAGTAACTACAATTCATTATTATATTACAGTTGTTAACATTTGAAATTTTTTATGCTTATGAGATCAATATTTCAAGATGATATCATGCTTATTATATAGTGGGAGGGGTGTACTCAGAACACACCTGCAAATTATGTTCATGTAAACATGAATAACATATTAACAAAAAAGGTTTTCTTCATTAATCACATTTATTAGACACGGTTCAATTTTTACTTTTCAATACGAATATGTCTTATTTCTTGAGTTGTGGCAGGATGGCCATGGGAAGTCACCAATGGTGTCACATCAAGTAAATTTTAGCGTAATAGTACCTAATAACATCAATGTAATAGTAACCACAATTCATGATTATATTACATTTGTTAACATTTGACATTTTTTTATGCTCATGAGCTCAATATTTCAAGATGATATCTTGCTTATTATATTATGGCAGGGGTGTACTCAAAACACACCTGTTATAGCTGATTTTACCACACTTGGTAGATCACATCTTTATGTCCTTCCATGTCCCTCTACAGACTCCTTGGACCCCCTTTGCTCAAATTATACTTTGGGTGGATAGACTTCCAGAGGCTTTATGGGCCTATAGGATAACATGGAGAAATACTACCGAACATACCCCCTATGAGTTAGTATATGGAAAACAATTCCTTTTACCTCTTGAATTTCAAGTTAAAACCTTTTGTATGGCAGCACAGTTAGGTATGGATTTGGATGAAGCACAAAAACAATGAATCCTATAGATTAATGAATTAGATGAAATTAGACAGGATGCACTCCAAAGAACCATGCCAATACAGAATCAACGGAAGCAATGGAATGATAACTTTATCAAGCAAAAGCAATTAAATGTTGGAGATTGGGCATTACTATTCGATTCACGGCTTAAAAACTTTAAAGGAAAATTAACTACGCGTTAGTTGGGCCCTTATGAAGTAGTTACATATTTTGACAATGGATCAGTAAAAATTAAAACAATTGACGGCTCAGAAGTTTCCTTTATAGTGAATGGACATAGACTTAGGCTTTACCACCAACCAACATCTAGACAGGATTTTGTACTAAATGTTTTACAACATAGAGAAATGGAATTGATTGAAGAGGAAGTTATTCCTCCTCCTCCTGATCCTTGAAATCATTTTGGGTTATCATCACTTGTATATTTGTAGATATGTTTTTTCTTCTATGAATAAATAAGAGTCACTTGTAATAAGATAAATTACATGCGATTCTTTTGCTTTCTATGTTTTTATGAATAAATTGAATCATCTAACAAGTGGTTTTGTAGTTTGATCATGGATACTTTATCTCTATAAGCAGCTCATGAAGTATTATCTGGGAAAGGTAATTACGCTCATAAGGTATCTTAAATGTTCTTAATTTGCAGTTTGTAGTGACAATTAAGGATAGCTCCTTGCATATCATTCTTAATTGCTCCTTTTATGATATAGATAGTTTCTGATATTTTGATTCAAACATATATATTTCTGATTTGTTATTTCGAACGGTGCTTGATAAGACCTATTTTCATTATTATTCATCTTGTGCCTATGGATTACTACTTCATCATATACTTGTTATCAAAACCTGTCTCTCAAATATCTCTTTGTGATAACTCGAGAGTAGGTGGAATTTTTACCTTTGGGGAACATTACTTATCTCTTATGAAAAGGATAGATTATAAGGTTAATGAACAGCTTTAAGTTATTCTCTTTTGACGTGATTTATGATTAAGGCCAGTATGAAAAGCTATTTGTAAGTTTATTCTGTAAAATTGAATTATGTGTTTTAGCAGGGCTTAACATGCTCTAGTACCAATTGACTTCCATATATACAAGGAAAACCCGCTTGGGTACTAAACAGGCCTGTTGGCAGCAGGTCAATGCTGCGTAACAACTTAAAACCAGGAAGTTCATTAAATGCAAGTAAACCCGTCGGGGTACTGAACAGGCTCGCTGGAAGCGAGACTATACTTGCATGGTACCAAGATAAACCCATCGGGGTACTAAACAAGCCTGCTAGAAGCGGGGCAATATCGGGTAAATAGTTCTGGTTAATGCACTACTATGCACATGATTCATAAAATAATGATTATATACAGGAAATTTTTCAAAAAAATTATTAGAAATAAAATGTTAAGGCCCATTATCTTTACTGTCATTTGAGAATCGTTGTAAGTTGAGCTTGGACCTGGCCATCTAATTCAATCAATACCTAGGATGTTATTATCCTAGAAATGGGACCCATAGTTACATATCTCACACACTCCAGGGTAAACTCAAAGTATTTTATGATGACAAGATATCTTTACAATGAGGCATAGATGCCTAGCTTTTCCTATGGCATTCTTTCGATTATATTATTGTCTCTTTATATGGTCTTTCTAAGCACTGTTATTTTTCATAAATATACATATCTGAATCACTTTCCTTTACTAGTTAAATTTTCTTTTCTTTATAAAACAATAACAGCATACTCGCACTTTTTATTATCTGAAATAAACTATTCTTCTCCTTTGCATGAGGACATGCCATATCTTTGGTTTGGGGGAGGATTAGGAAGATTCGGAACAAAATATTTGTCTACTTTTATATTTTATTATTATTATGACAAAATTTCTTATCTCCGACAAATGTTAAAGTGTTTTTAGGTTATACCATAAAGCATATTTTTACAAAAAATAAATCAATCAATCAATATGAAGGATTCGATGGAAGACTTTACGAAGGATCTGAATAATGGTTCAAATGATGGTCTGAATGAGATATTGTGGTATTATAGCATGAATGATTAAAATTTGTCAAATTTTGTTTTTGAACATAGTTTTACTTTTGTATGGATACTTTGACCTTAACATTTCTTTTGTTATCATTTTACTGTTAGCATATTTTATTTAAATACACATGAAAACTATTTTTCTTATTAACTAAAAATGTTATTTATGCATTTGTGATATATGTTCAAGTTGTCCAAAGTTTTACTTTGGACACAGTTGAACTAACTATAAACTTTATAAGTTTATTTATCAAATGTATATGCTTGTTAAATGACACACGTCTTGAATTTTGCTATAATAGCATGGTCTCCTAAGAAATCCAAATATTTTACTATTCCATCATTTTTCTAAGACTGGTAAAATCTTTTCTATTTTGACATAAAATAAATATTCTTTTACAAGATTAAATTTTAAATTATTCCCTTCATTCGCCAAGTAGAAGGCAGTTACTAGCACAACTTTGCCTTCTTCCTTAATCATTTTTTTTTTGCTCAATGGGACCTGGCATTTCTCTGGTTTGGGGGAATGTTGAGCCTCATTTTGTTATCATTTTTGGCAATTAAATAACATATTTTATTATCTTTAGTCTATTGTATGTCGTGCAGATCATTATATTTAGCACAAGGTAAGAACAAATTTGATGTTATTATAACTTTGGTTATTACATTTTTATGATTTTATTAACTCAAAAGTATATTATTTAAAGCCTATTTAATGTATTATTTGATATGTATATTTGTTTGCAGATTTTACAGTTCGATTGGGAAAATTAAACACCAAAACACATTCAGCCTTCTTTTCACACCATATGTCCAGCTCACGATCCAACTTGGCGTTTAGTTCGTCATCCAGCCATTGCGCGAAATTCGCTGATCATTTTCCATGTTTTCCCTAGATCGATGCACATCCATCTCATGGCTTAGTGTTCTGTTTAGCTCACCATTCAGCTCTCCCATCAGCCTGCGCGCTGTCCATAACCAGCTTTGGGAATTTAAACATGAAACAGCCTGCAACCGAACTGATCATCCATGCTTCTGGAGGGATCGCCACTTAGCTCGTCACAATCCTGTGTGTTTAAGGGATAGAACAGACTGCATTCTAGAAGACCACCTGTGTCGTCGCCCTTGCTCTCCACAACATCACCAATCCACATGCTCGCACTGATGAACGACTTGCGTTCTAGAACCTGCTGCTGTGTACAAGCCTGCACTCAACACCAGTCCATCCTCCACGCTAAGGAAGGGATCGTCGCCACATCAAGCACGCTGAGGGAGGCCTGTTCATGCTAAAGAAGGAGCAGCCTCACCACATTATGCCACGATCACGCTAAAGGAAGATCCATACTATGCGTTGGTTGCAAATCAATTATGTGCCTTTAAAGATTGTCTAAAATTAGAGAGCAGTCGACCTTTGCAAGTTGAATTGCTCATCTCTCATGTAAACTATATATATCAGTCTCTAAATGCAGAGCAAAGTTAGTTAGAGTTAGTTTAGTCAGGAGAGTTAGTCATAGTTTTTATAAGCACTTTAATTCTATTTTTGAATTTGAATAAAGAGCTATATGCATTGTTGTTGAAGATTGCATTTGAGTAGGAGTTAGCAGACTTCACCCTTGATTGTTTAGAGGGCCCCTCATCAACCAGAATTTCATTTCTTTGTTTAATTTAGTTCTTTCTTTTCTGTTTTAGCTAGTTCAGTTTAATTTCCAGTTTGTTTTCATTGTTAATAGTAAATGATATTTTATTTCTTGTATTGCATTAGCTTAGTTTTATTTCAGCAGTTAAATAAGTAGATGCGCACATAGCTTTGATTTCAATCATTGGTTTTCATTCATTTGCTTTTAGTTATTTACTTTTAGTTAGTTTATTTACAGTCATTTCATTCCAGTATTGTTTTTAGTCTTTTTTTCTAAACATATAGAATAGTTTGCTTCCATTAGGATTTAGTCTTGTTTTTTTTATATTCTTGTTATGAATTTGCTTATATAAAATAGTTTGCTTTCATCTAGATTTAGTTCTGTTTACTTATTTCTTTCCATGAATTTGCTTAAGTTAATTTCCAGTTTGTTTAAATTAATATCCAGCTTACTAATTAGTTTAATATGCAATGCTTTCTTTTTGTTTAAGAGTTAGTTTGAAGTTAATTTTCTTATTAAATAGGTTTGTTTATTGATTCCATGCATTAGGTTTAGAAATGCATAACTTCAGCTGAAGAATTAGTTCATTTAGGTTCGTTTTTAGCATTTTTACTGTATGGACTACCATTCGGACCGTCTGTCCAGTCTGACATTCAGTCACCCTTTACAAACCTACTGCTCAGTCTGTCATTTAACCTGCAGTTCTGTTTTTACTGTTTTTTATGTATTTTCATATTATTTCTAGTTTTGTTTTTCCAATATTTGGATTATGTTTGTAGTTGGTAGTTTTATTTAAGCATTACAATTAAAGTTTGATTGTTTTAGGTTATTGATTAAGGTTTTATTATTATTCTTTCATTTTTCTTTTCACCTTAAATTAAATATATATTAAGTTGTTCTTATTTCTTGAATATTAAATACTGATTTTGTTTTACTGTTGTTTTATGTCATGGTTATCTTTGTTTGCATATAAAGTTTAAGGTTATATGTATTGTTTTTAAGAGAAAGTTATATTAGAGGAATCATTCTTGTTTTTATGTATTTATTGAAGAATAGAGTTTAAATATCTTTATTAAGTTTTCTACTTGCTTCTTTCAAAGTTTTATTTATTAAGTTTTCTGCTTGCTTTTTTAGTTTTCTGTTCTTTGTAAGATAAGTTTCCTATTTACCCCAGCCTTCCACTTAAGGAGTATTTAGTTGGTTATTTGTCAGTTCAGTTGTTATAATTCCTTTTATGTATGAGTTAGTGTCTGAAGTTATAAGTATTATTGTTTATATCTTTCTTTTTAGTAGCTGTTTAAAATTTGATATTCTAGTCCAGTCGAATTATTCAGATAGTTTTAGGAGTTTGACTCGGTTTTTTATCTTTCGATCTTTTGTTTATTAAAATATCTCCACGACACCCTAGGAGCCTTTTTACCTTTGCATATATTTGGTATCAACTCTAAGCCTACCAACCTTGGTCGATAATTAAATATTAAGTTTATTTAAGATAGTAGAACACACCCAACAATAGTCTTGACACAACCAGGTGAGGGTGCATTGGACCACCCTATTGCTTTTGCTAGCAGAAAAATGTCAATGGCAGAGAAAAATTATACTACCATAGAGAGGGAAGGCCTCACCATGGTCTATGCGCTGCAGAAGTTCTGACACTACTTGTTGGGTGGGAATTTCCAAATGTACACTGATCATTTGGCATTGAAATACCTGCTCAACAAGCCAATGTTGGGGGGGTAGATCTGTCAATGGCTCATCTTGTTTCACGAATTCAACTTTGAAGCCGTTGTTAAACCTGGTCGACTGAATGTAGGACATGATCACCAATCGAGGATAGAGACTGGTGAAGAACCAACCAGTTTGGAGGACAACTTTCCTGACATGCAACTGTTTTCACTCACCATGATGGATGATCAGAATAAGAAATTTAACACCATCATTCACTTCCTGAGCTCATGATATGCACCTGAAGGATTCTCCACTGTGAAGAAGAAACATTTGGTTTTCATATCCATTGATTTTACATTGATTTCCAAACTCCTATACAAGATGGCCATGGATGAAATATTATGACGATGTGTCTTTGACCATGAGCGACAGTGGGTAATGAGTGAAGCACAAGTCAGTGTTGCAGGAGGACACTACGCTGAAAAGGAAACTGTGCGCAAGATATTGTATGATGGACTATGGTGGCCAACCATACATATGGATACCAAGAGCTTTTTTCAATGCTACGATGTCTGCCAAAGGACAAGAAAACCATCACGCTGCAACGAGATGCCACTTCCGCCACACATAAACCTGCAAGCATTCAACAAGTGGGTCATTGAATTTTTTGGCCCGATCAGTCCACCAGGGAAAACGAATGGTGCACGCTATATTATCACAACAACAAACTACTTAACCAGATGGGCTGAAGTCCTTCCTATAAAATATTGTACCACTGTGACGACGACAAATTTTTTATTTGAGAATGTCGTGACTAGATTCGCTTGCCCAAAAATTCTACTAAGCGACCAAGGTATTCATTTTGTTAATAAAATGATTGATGAGTTGACTACAGAATTCCAGATCCAACATAGGAAAACAACTCCCTATTATCCCCAGGAGAATGGAACGGTTGAAGCCTTGAACAAGATTCTAGAGAATGCATTAACCAAAGTATGCCATGTGTGTCGAGATGACTGGGATCAGAAAGTTTCATCTGTGTTATGGGATTACCAAAAAACTTACAAGCAATTGACATGGCACACTCCATTCAGGATACTGTATGGAAAATAATTTGTTGTGTCGAGCCTAAGAATTGTTGTGCTAACAAAAATGATCGATGGAGATGTTGTCGAGCAAAGGTTGTCGCAGCTCATTTAGATGGAAGAAGAACACTTTGTCGTAGGATTCCACCAAAATATCAAGAACAAAGGCAAAAAGCATGGCATGATCACCATATCAGGATTTAGTCATTCAAAGTCAGAGGACTTGTTTTTCTCTATGATAGTAAATTCTTCAAACATCCAAGGAAATTGAAGACGCATTGGTTAGGGCCATATGTGATCGCACATATCACTGACACGGCCGTAGTGAAATTACAAAAGTTGGATGGAACATACGTCGCAAGAATGGTAAATGGAAATCACCTGAAACCTTACTATGATGATCACGGCATGCCTGGGTAAGGTCGCAGCGAGGTAAAAAAAAAGAGAAAAGAAAAAAGAAAAGGAAGAGAAGGGAATTGTTTTGTTGCACGTCTGCGACAGGGATCTGCCAAATCACAGTAAAAGCGGGAATGACAGTCTGGATGTCATTAAAGCACGGATACCCAGGAATATTTAGGTGGTTATGATGGCAAGGTGTCATTAATTCAACACATCCAAGGAGAATGACAGCATGCTTTTTGGTCCCATCAATCATCTCCACCATAACTGCCATAACTGTCCTAACATGTATAGATCAGAACATGAGTGCATGAGTTAATGTAGGACTACGTTGAATTAGCATCCCATGTGATCAACAAGACATTGACCTCCCATCGAAAGATCACATGCATGACGAGCACGCACTTATAAATATGAGACTTCATCGACAAGAATCCTTTTACAAGAATAGAGAGAGCACTAAGCAAACTAGAGATTGATATTGAGAGCCGAAGATAATGGTTATTGAGATTTCCAGTGCCAGTGAGCAATCTAACGTGACTACTGCCTCACCATTTTCGATCGAAGAATAAATTGTGTCACCAGAAGTACAACAAGAAGAAACGATGGTGCAAAAAAACCCGTAGAAAATTCCTACGGCCAATTCGGTCCATGTTCTGGCCTCTACTTCAGGCTCTGTGCCGGACCTCGATAAAAATCCACTAGTGAATCCCACAGTTGCAGGTCCATGACCATTTGTGCAGCAAAAAGAGGTTCCAAAATGATCATCAAGACTGAATTAACCCAAGAAATGTAAGGCTAAGGCCATTGAGGATATGTCTACCAAGGACATACCCATGGAGTACGCACCATAATCGCCACAGTGCAGAGACACTTGTACCACCATTGAAGAGAAAAACCTCCTACCATAATATGTTTGTCCAAGATGAGAAGAAGCACAAGAAGTGAAGCTTCCAATGAAAGCGCGTTCTTCCTGCTAATGTATTGTTGTTGATGAACATCATCCCCAAACTGTCCAATCTAGAGTTTTATGATACGGATACACGCAAGAAGGCAGGCTTGGAGAGAAAAAATTATATGATCAAGCTTCTAGCTGAGCCGCCTGAGCCATAGTTGGTCGTCGCGATAGAGTGGGAAAAAGGCATTGAACGCACGGGCCTACTCGACCTGCTGCTTATGCTACACTTTGGTCAGAGCACACAAGTAAGTACCTATGTGTGACAGCTCCTTGTATGTTTTCACGAAGGATATTTCTAGCTCGATCAACCCTACCCTATTGATGTCGAGCTCATATCGTCGATAACAAGTCTTTCAAAGCAGGGAGATGACCCTACACCATATTTGTGACTAAACAAGGATACCACACAAATGAAGCAGAAGTATGATCTCCAACGTGTGGGTAGAGGATTCCTCATTTCCCCTATCAAGGACTGCGCGATAAGATTCACTTCAAAAATCCTATCTTGCAAGTTGCTCCGCAAGATGAGGCCTACTGAGTGCATCGTCGGAACGGTGGAGCTGGAAGAGCAGTGCGCAGTGGGTGTGGTCTTCCATTGGTCACAATACTTCTTGAATGAGTTTATAGATGATGAAGAACAAGAACAGGAGGATGAAAAGTCCAAATTCCACTACTCTTGGTTGTTGATCTTAATATCTTTCATTCTTTGGTCAGACCCACCCGACTACCAGCTAGTGGATGTCCCAATACTTTGCCTTGGTGCAAAGTATCAGATTCTCTAGGAGGATAAGGAAGATAGGATCCACCAGAAAGACAACAACATTGAGCTCTTTCTACACGATGTAATCAGGCACTAGCATCAACTACGTGCGAAAACAGTTGAGAGATACCAGCCTTTTATAAACTTCCATGCTGGCATCCATCATGTTATTTTGGAGCCATGACAAGACCTGGCCAAGCAAGCAAACTCGACGGGTTTTGTGATTGAGGATGCAGATGTTAAAGTGATCATCTAGGAATGGTCGAAAGAATGGCGTGTCTTGGTCGACGTGTAGATGGACCAGGGAGGAAATCAAGAAGTTGGCCAAGGAAATGGCAAAGGAGAAGGCCAAGGAAATGGCCATGAGGATGTTGGGGGCGATGGGAAAGACAACCACTCGCATGAGTACGATGACGGCGGTAATAATAGTGAGCACAACACTGATGACAATGATGGAGAAGAAACATTGACTTATGAGGATGTGCAAACTAGGAAGAAAGAACAGGAACAGGATCGCACACACCCACACAAGAAGTGAAAAGCTAACAAAACATCCAATACTATCAGCTTAGATAAAGAATACATTGGCCTTTTTACAAAAGTTGTCACGGAAGTAGCCAAGAGCAGCCTTAAGGGCCTACAAATGCAGTAGACGCAAGTGACCAAGAAGCTGGCCAAGAATGTTAATAAGCTCATAGAGGCCATCAATAAATTCAAAACCACTATCAAGGTTGAGACATACGGTGTGGATCCTGGGGACACTTTAGCTGCACCACTACTGTTGCCTCCCCTCAAGATGGAATTAAATGTGCAAGCACTAGAGTTAGGTATGGAAGAGTATGATGATGTCATTAAGGAAATAGGGACGCTAACACTATATTTTTCAAATCTACCATTGACCGATGTATACTTCATTCAACATGCAACCACAACTAAACTCCGCATCCAAGAAAATGCATTGTCTTATCAAGCCACAAGGAAGACAAGGAAGGAAAAAGAGTGCAAGATCCTCCTTAGGGAAAAGGACCAGGAGATCGAGGCATGTGAACAGAGTCGGATTATACTTGTTGAAGCCATCAAAAGCACAGTCGTAGAGTTCCTGCCGAAAGAAGGCCAAGAAGATGAGGATTCAGCTATAAAGGTTGGCCAGCACTCAAGGATTGTGGTAGAGCTCAAGAAGTAGGCAGAGGAACTCCAAGCACAACAGATACCAAGAACACCTCTCGAGGTGTTAATAGAGTGCATAGCAACAACATCTGAGGTAGTTGGCAAGATCAAGCAAGGAGAGAATCTTTGCATAGATGCAATCGAAGTAGTTTTGGCGGCTTGGGAACAGCTTCTAGAAGATGAGACAGCAGCCAAGTTCTTTGAGGAAGCGCATCAGACAGAGATGAAAATCACAGCATTAAAGGAAAACATGAAGAAGTTGTCACTCAAAGAAAATATTGCAAAAGTAGTCGAGCTGGAGGAGCTTCAGTAGGAGGTAAAGACTCTGTGCAACAAGGATCAGAGTAGGAATGACGAAGTTATAGCACACCAATTGGAAGCAAAGCAAGTTGCAGGGCTTATTCATCCTGTACAGCAGAAGCACCAAGTTATCACACAGTCATTGGAGGAAGGACCATTAGAACATATTGATTTCGATAGTGTGGAACAGTTGGAAAAGCAAGATGAAGAGGTCAGAGAAAAGGTCGCGTTATTGGAGGCCATTTTGAAGGAATTTTAGGACAACGTTGGTCCTATGGTGCAACCTGCACCAAAGATTTAAAGTTTGGACAAGGATTTACATTTTTCTTAGTGGCTTGAGACGAGCCACATGTGAGTGTTGGGGGCCTGTTGGGCCAAGAAAAATGCATAAGGAAGAACCTGAAGTGCAAGCGCAAGAGGAAAAGAAAGCGCATGACGGGGAAAAGTAGGTAAAGGAAGAAGCACAAGCACAGAGAAGAGGAAGTTATGGCGAGGATCATTATGATGAGGAAAGGAATATCTAAGCCAGTGGAAGAGGCAGGTAGAAGAGTTAAGGCTGAAAAAGTGCAAGTCAACAAAGACTACAGAAGGACGAGTTGACAAAATACTAAAGGAGAATTTTGCAGCTAGTTATGACCTATGCAGATAGGATGAAAGATGTTTCCACGGCCAGTTATGGCTATGGTTAATGTAATACAAGACTTTTGTAGATACTATGGCCTGCCATCAATGTAATAGAAGATATTTTATATCTACTTATGTAAGCAATAACTGAGCTATACTCAGTTGACCCTGCAAGGTATTGTAATTTATATAAATAGGAGGAACCCACTCTGTTTAAGGGTTAGCTTCATTGTTAGCTTCAAGAAATAGTTTCAAGTTAGCTTCATTGTTAACTTCAAGAAATAGTTTCAAGTTAGCTTCATTGTTATCCTACTAGAAGAGTAGTAAGGAGATATCATAGAGGAGTCTGATAGCAGAAGGTTGTTGATCCACGGATCTACAGCTGAGTGTGCAGACCATTCTGTAGAGTCAATCTGTAGCTGAGTGGGCGGGTAGTAAAGTAGAAGAGTCAATCTAAGTTGTGTGCATATCAGTAGGAGTAGAGAGGAGAATAAACCATAGAGCATGAGAGCAAGAATATTCTAAGCTATAAAGAATGTCTTAAAACATTCTGTAAGTCGCAGACTGCAAGTGTTAGGATTATTAATCCTCCCTTGTCCAAATTTGGTCATATGTCTAAATCGGGAGTCATGTCTAAATCGGGAGTCCATCCAGTCTATTTATAGTCATTAGCACCATTGGTTAAACTTAACCTAATTGGGGCACATGTTTCAGTTACCAAAGTGTGGGGAACACTAATTGAGGCTCATTGCCACTTATTGCACTTGATTGCATAAGTTTAGGAGTCTCCTAGATCAATCCCTACAATTTAGGAAGCAACTGGGAGTGCCGAAACCAACCAAGGTCAGTTAACTTCAATTGATCACTAGTCAAGCCAAGTTAGGAGTCAGTTACATTCAGTTCTAGCTCTCTACATTCAGTTAAATAATGGTTTAATTAATTGCACACATGTGGGGCATTTTTCTCACCTACCACAGTCAGTTAACCATTATTTAATACTAAATGTAACAGTTGGTTGTGTTTTAGAACTCCGGTTATGATTTAGACAAGGACAGTTAACTACTGGGTCCTTAACTTCAGTTGATGACTAGTCAAGACAAGTTAGGAGTCAGTTACATTCAGTTAAATAATGGTTTAATTAATTGCACACATGTGGGGTGCTTTTCTCACCTACCAGAGTCAGTTAACCATTATTTAATACTAAATGTAACAGTTAGTTGTGTTTTAGAACTCCAAATGTGATTTAGACAAGTCTTGGTTACCTACAGTCAAGTAGAGTCATCAATTCGAACTTCCTCATGTGGATTCGAATTGCTTGTGGCTATTAAAGCCATTTTACATCATTGTAATTATTATCTGGATTACTTTTTTTTATTAATGAAAGCATTCACAGCTGCAAGCCTTTTGCACTGTTTCATTCTTCAATGGCTGAGTAAATTGTGAGATCTTCTTTGTGAGTTGTGTGTTTGTCTACAGATCTATATGCTCAAATTTAACAGCAAGGTGCTACCTATATTTCTCATTCCAGATGAAGAGCACCTTGGTGGTTTTTCCCAGATGGGTTTCCATGTTATTTCCTGTGTAATGGATGATTGAATGATGTGTTGAGTGTTTAACTGTTAAATTTTGAATGTTTGATTATCTTGCATTATTTATGGTTATTGCTTGATTGAATGTCGCAATACTGATAAGCAATGAATGAATAGGTATATTAGCATCGACAAAGCATTGTGTATTAGTTTATGTTAAACATTGTTAAGTCCTAATATAAGTCACAGCACATTCATTCACTATTAAGGAATCAGTTGTGTCACACTATTGCACCATTTGTTAAGTTGTTAAGGACAAGGTTGCGTTTCACACTGGTTGTGTTACACTGTTGTGCCCCGTCGAGTAATAAATGACTCCAACCCTCCATCTATGTCGAGCACCTTGGATACATGCCAAGGGACTATAATCCCTCGACAACTACAGAAACATGGTTCTGGAAGTTACACATTAAGTTATCTCAAGTGAGACTACGCCTGCCTCGCGAGTGTTACCATCTGAGCTTGCTCTGTTGGGCTGATGTCTTTGGGTGTTTTGTTGGTTTTATGTTGTTGTTGAACCTAGGTCATGTGAGTTGAGAAAGTATGCCAACCTCTTGAGTCTACATCCCTTTGTCCCTTTGGAGCACAGAGTGCTTCTCTTCCCAAGCTTTCCTTTTCTTTGTAAGCTTTCCATTGTGATGGACGATTGAAGTAGTGGAGGACTCGGTATCTCCGGTTCGAAGAAGTGCTGACAGAGTTTTTCACTGTTCTATCTCTATTTTATTAATAGAAATATCTATTTCTTGTCCAATACATGTGCATAACTATGAATATTGTATCCATGGATGTAGTTATTTTTCTTATACATGGTGGTTTATATATGTTAGATTAGCCCTACCACTTTGATATATAGCATGCTTGTTTTGTTTGTTGTTGTTGAGAGAGAATTGTGAATACAAAGCATGCTGGAAAAGCTCAACGGGGATCTACATCAACCGTATGGA
The DNA here is from genome assembly GCA_001517045.1 of Pseudotsuga menziesii. NCBI lineage: Eukaryota > Viridiplantae > Streptophyta > Pinopsida > Pinales > Pinaceae > Pseudotsuga > Pseudotsuga menziesii. The sequence goes on from LPNX010785543.1 coordinate 236,555, forward strand.
ATAAGGTACACTTCATATCCCTTAGTGTTAGATGTCTTTGTTTCTCTTGCATATTGGAATGGATTGATTTATGGTGTCATTCAGTATGTTGTGGTATATCTGAAGCCATAGGAACTTTCTCTCTATAACAACACCTATAGCTTTTGGTTAGGTAAATGTGACTATCATACTAAACTCTAAAGATTTTCTTCATTAATCACATTTATTAGACATGGTTCAATTTTTACTTTTAAATATGAATATGTATTGCTCTTTTTACTGCGGCAAGTTGGCTGTGGGAAGTCACCAATGGTGTCACATCAGGTAAATGATAGCATAATACTACCTAAACATGATTAAAGTAATTATTTATTTTTTATTATATGCATGTTATTTTTTTGACGTGAATTTTTGTAATGATAAAAATAAATTAACTAATTTTATTCATTGATGTTTGTAGATCGCACCACATCAGGATGATGAGGTGGTTGTTGAGGAAGATATATTTTATTCAACTAAACCAATGGAAACTGTGAAGAAGGATTTGAAAAATTACAATCAATAACTTCTTAGACTGATTGTAATCAAACCCGGGACTAAAGAAATCAAAGAAAAAAATGATGACTTGAGGTAAACAATAGTACAATATGGGGTAAGTGGCATATTTGAAATATTTTACGAACTATGAAATATATTCATTTATTTTATTTTAGTTCTCTATTTTTTATATGATCTAATCAATTCAAGTTTTCTTTTTGTAGGATTTTTTGGATATAACACCCGTGCATCAAGTACAGGATGTAGAGGTTGGTATTGGTAGTAGTGATGGTTCAACACATTGTCAGTCTACCCTACCAATGAGGATATTTGACTCTCCTGACTAGAAATTCCCTTTAGATGTTACGACCTCACTGAAAGTTGGAGATCAAAAGGGCCCTTCAACAACTACTACTTCATAGGATGTTAGAGAGGACAGTAGCATCAAATGTGAAAGTTGCTATCCTTGAGAAGTATGTGTGGTTAGCAGGGGATTATTTTCCATTACCTTCTTGGTGAAAAAGGATCATGTTCCAATCAAGATACCGAATATTGAAGGTATTATTTAATTAATTTGGTGTTTTTTTCATGTAATTCAAAGCCACATACCTCAAATTATTCTTAATTAATGATCATTATTCTTTTTACAGGAAATAATGTTTTTTATAACAACCTGCATGAGAAGGTGTTGGATATTTTTGGGCCCACCATTCATACACGATGGAATGTCATAAATGACAAATTGAAAGATGATATGATGAACCACATGGTCAGGTTGTTTGGTGATACCTTCAACAGAAAAGGTGTCACCGTAGCAACTGGCTTAAATTTGAAATATGTCAGGGCGAATTATAGGGACAATTTTCAAATTAACCCTAAGTATGAGAATCCTCTGATGGTTCTAGAGAAGGATTGGAAGGCGCTCATGGATGATGCAAAGGAGAAGGCATTGAGAAAACAAGGAAATACTCAGCCACTCGGTTCACAAATGTATGACACATATCAAATTTTCAATGAAAAGTGTTCATTTTTTTAAACTTTTAATTATATTTAAGTTGTGATATCTAACATATTTGAAACCTTTCATAGGCTCCCCGACACCTCTAAAGCGACAAAGACAAGAGTAGAAAAACTTGGGCAGCGCAAACTGGGCCAGCGTGGATATCAGAAACTAAGCGCACGAATTGTAAGAATCAAACAATCATTATTTGTATCTAGAATTTTTCTAACTGTAGCGAACAAATAATTGATTTATCACAAGCAATTCTCATGGTGTTATGCATTGCAAGGAAATGATTTTAAAGAGGTATCCAGTGAAGAAGACTTGAGGCTGAGCTTCAAGTACAGTTTTCAACATGTGCTGGAACGTCAAAAAAAGCTTGGGGAAAACCCCAATTTCCCCATTGACGTACATAGGAGTAAATAAAACCAATAAGGCCATCATTATAATGTGCATGTGTAATCTATTCATGAATTATTACATTGAAAAATAAATTTCTTTTTTGGTTTTTAAGGTGAGAGCAACAAAAGAAACAAGGGTAGTGGTACCAAACAGGTGCCAGATGATGGTGGGGAGCTGCCTCATGGCGGTTCCAAGTAGCATATCCATTCAGGTATGTATGCTATAAAATAGAAGTATTTAATATGATTTTAAATATATAATTGATGGCGTGTACTAATAAATTTTATTCTATGAATGGAAGAGCATGTATCTACTCATGCTCAACTAGAAGAGGAACAAATGGAAGAGCCAATGAACACTCCAGTTGTCTCACCTAGTCATCCAATAAGTAAATATTGTTGTAATGAAATTGGAAATAATGAAATGCATATCTCAATAATAACTGTGCATTTATATATATCTAATGCACATGGTTTTTGTAGGGGATTCCCCTCTCCAGCGACCTCCACGCTTTATTGTTTGACGTACCAGAAGCATGGTACCGAAGAGCATGCCCACACAATCAACAAAAATATAGGGCACAACAACTACAACAGGGAATGACTACGAATTAGATGTCCCCATATTGGAATTTATGAGAAAAAAAAATGTAGTTATATACATTTAAGATTTGTATTTGACTGAGTAAAGAAATGAAATACTTATAATTTTGTTACAAGTTTCTTGATTTAGTTGGTGCATGGTCATATTTTAGAATTAAGGTTTATAATGTGACTGTTATTGCTCATTTCATATTTCTTAATATGTGTGACATCTTTCAAGGATTGTGGTTATCCTCAAGGGGGTGGTCACCCCTTCCTAAGTTAACTTGAGGAAGATGTGATGCCCATATCGTTTATAATTGGTTTAGATCTAATATATTCATATTATTGTTATTTCAGCATTGTTGTCTTTCATTAACAACTTATATATGATATATATTGCTACTGTTATTATTGTTTTTGTTTTCAATACTTTAATTATTATTGCAGCTCTCTGTTTGATAGTACTGTGTTGATTAAAACAATTAATATACCTATATTTATGCTTTTTGCAATTTATATGTGAAATTTTTGTTCACTTTGTTGCATATCTTATTTTTTAATATGTGTGACATCTTCTGAGGAATATGGTTATCCTCAAGGGGATGGCCACCCCTTGCTGAGTTAACCTGAGGAAGATGATATGACCAAATGGGATTCTGTATCCAATGATGATGATTATGAGCTTCCACTCTTTGCTTGAGACACATGAGATGTATGACCACATATAGTTGAGAAGGTTGGGTAACCTACCCTCACATTGACTTGATGTGCATGATCCTAGTACGATGTCATGTTTCCTTGTTATGTTATGTTGACTTTCATGTTTACTTGTATGTGATGTTTATCCTTGTAGTGATGTGTGATTGACCCTTGCATGGTAATCTTGAGCTATACAACCATTAAATGTTGACGTACATCTTCTTTATGACTAGTGTGACCCCTTAGGGGGGTTGTTCACCCTTGTGTTGACCTTAAGATCCCTCCTTAGGTGCCATCCACCATAGCGCTAACTTATATTAATTTTTTGGAGTACTTTGTTGTCGTTTTTTTATTGTGAGTTGGTCGTACTGTTGTGCTTCTATTGTTTTTTATTTGTGAGGGTTGGATGATCTATTTTAGGGTCTTTTCTAGTTCTGGGTTCTCTTCTTTCACAATTATGTTGTTCTAGTTGATTCTCATGCAAGTAACATAACACTAAAAGGTTAAATTTTGTTAAGAAGCACTTTTTCTCAGGATAATGGAGGTATTCCCTAACATCTTATGTTGAGTTTATAATGGGTTTAGATCTGATATACATTGCTACTCTTATATATTGTTGTCTTTCATTAACAACTTAGATCTGATTTAGATTGATAATGTTATTATTGCTAATGTTTTAAATACTTTAATGGTTATTGTAGCTCATTATTTTTGGGACATGTTGGACATGAAGGATATTAAGGTATGGCCTTTCTTTTCCATAAAAAATGACACAATTTTATTGTACTCTAGTAATACATACAACATGACAACTGTGCCATATTGTTTTCTTTACAGTTCTTCTATCTTGTAGACCCAATTGGTAAGATTTCTATTCAAAATATTCAGATGTACAAAGACATACGTTACTATTCAAAATCTATCTTGTGTCATTGTGTGAAATTCCCAGTAATTGTACATAAGGCATGCAATCCATGGCTAGAAGCAATGAGTCTTTTGAGGGATACACCAGGGCCAACAGTATGTTGGAGGCATCACAAATATTGGAGGTTGGATCACAAGGTTATATTTTTTCTATCCTTCCTTGTGGTGGCTTACAAGTGTTTTTAATCATTTTTAGTTTGTAATTAATTTGGTTTTGCTTTTTACTATCGTCCAATAATTGGCCATAATAGTAGGTCACTTGAAGTTTTGCTTTTTACTATTGTCCAATAATTGGCCATAGTAATTGGTTTTTGTTTTTACTATTGTCCAATATTTAATGTTGATTGATGGTAGAAAAGTGCTCAAGATTCAATAATAACTAATTCTTGTTGCTGATCTAGTCCACATAAGCACTTAGATTTCTAGAAATTGTCTTTTGACGCATAGGTTTGTCCTTAAATCTAGCCCAGAATTAGATCACCGTTGACTAGGGGTCAAATAGGGTTGAGAATAGCTTTAATTTGTGATCTTATTTGAACCTAAGTTAAAAATTGGTGGGAAACATGATGGAAAAGGTGCATATCATCTAGGTCCTTGAATTTATCTCTCTCTCAAGATGACAGTTTATCCATTCATTAAATGAATTTGTCAATAGATCAAATAAACCTTTGCAACAAAAAAAACTTTCTTATGTGTAGGTTACAAAACACTTATGAAGACAATTGTAGTAAATTTGGATGGTTAGATGACTTGAAAGTATCATCTATGCATCAACTCTATCAACCATATTAAGAAACATCAATGTACATTCTTGCTATTCAAGAAATGACACTTAGATCTTAACATGCAATTGTAGTTTGTCCTCAAAATCTAATAGTCCAGGTACTAGATATAAAAAAAATTATAGTTTATGCTAAGATATTCACCCATATCCAATATCCTATCCAAATCTTTAAGAAGATTTCTCAATCTAAGTCTACTTCAATCCCTATTGTGTATTCAAATAAAATAGAATCACCTAAGATTATTTTTTTAGGATTCCCAAGTTTCAATGCATTGTCCACATATTGGATGTGAACATAACATGTCTATTGGGGAGAGGAAGACATTTTTCTGGTTGATTTCTATGAAAATTTACTACAAGCTCTTGCTAAGGTTGCAAGTATTCCTAATTAAAAAAGGGTGAATTGTCATTTTCCCAAATTGTGTAATTTTTTATGAGGTACAATCACTATATGCATAAACAAGAGCATGCTCACCCAACCCTCATGCAAATACTATAGATGGATTTCTTGATCTTGTAATGCACAATATATAAAATTATTTATTCTTGTTTTGGATGTTTTTAATTAACTAAATCAACATCTACATTGTTGATTCTCATGCTCTCCTATATAGTAGTCTATATAATTATTATGTGTTCTTCACTATCCAAATGTTGTTCTTGCTTCTAATACACACTAGTGAATTCGGGTCAATTTTATTCCAAGGAAGATATGAAACAATATGGAAAGTTAAGAGGTTTATCTCTCATCAAAGAAGTACAATGAATGATAACATAAGAGTTCAATGCAAGAGAGACCTTGTAGAGTGAGTATTACCAAATTCTAGGCAGTTGGTGATGGAGTTACTGCTAAAACACTTTCCTTTCAAAATTCCATCTACCACTTTAACACCTTTGTTGATAAATGTAGATCACTACTTTGTGTGACAATAGGAAAATGGTTGAGTGTAATATTCAACTAACAAGTCACCTTGCACTAGAAAATTATGCCATAATACTTAGATCACAACTGATTCTTTGGATCATAATCCATCTCTTTATTTTGTCTTAGTTTTCAAATGGAACCGATTATTTTAGTTGTTATTTTATTTGAAAAAATGGATATGGTATAATGTCCAAAATCTAGAGGATATGGCACTCCTTTTTGTTTTTTCCAAGTTAGCCTCTATAGACCCATGGGATTTAACATGCCTAAAAGTTGAAAGTTGGAAATCAAAGTTGTCTTGTAATGAGATTTTTTTAATTTGGCAATCAAAGATTTTTTATAAACATACAGAAAAAGTGTCGCTATAGCGACGATCCTTCATTGCTTGTATAGAAAATTCATTGGTTGTTTCTTTCTAAGCAACAATATTTCGTCATTGTCATGACGGTACTTCATCGCTTGTATATAAATTGCATTGCTATGTGGATGACTACATGGTGCTGCATCAATGCCAATACGTCTCTATAATGCCGAATAAACGTCTCTATAGAGACAAACAAACATTGATGTAGCGATAAACTGACATCACTATAGTGACACGGTGACGTTTCTATAGCGACAAATAGATGTTGCTATAGCGACGAATAAGAGTATTTTAAAACATCCCCACTCAATCCAGGTGTCATCAATTTAATTTCGCCATAGCAACGAAATGTTTGAAGTGTGGCTACAAAGACGCTAATTTTTCCATGAAATTTTGGGCTAATGTTCGTCAGTATAGAAACACATAAGTGTTGCTATAACGATGAATTGTCATGGGAAAAATGTTCACATATAATAGAGATTCTACATCTTTGTGTTTTAGAACATGAGTGATCCCTAATTTTAGAATAATATCATGAGGGGGTGGCAGGAGGCAACTGCGAAAAAGATACTACAGGATGGCTTGTAGTGGCCCACACTACATTGGGATGTATCTGAATATTGCAAGATCTACAACACTTGCCAAGGATGGGAAAGCCATCCGGACGAGATGAAATGCCTTTGGTTCCACAAGTAACATTGTCGAAATTTAATAAGTGGGTTATGGACTTTATGGGACACATCAACCCACCAAGAAACAGAATAGGTTCTAGATACATAATCACTGCGACTGATTATTTAACTAGATGGTCTTATGCTGCCCTAGTGAAGGATTGTGTGGCTACGACCACTGTAAGGTTTTTGTTTGAGAATGTGATTATTAGGTTTGGATTTCCTAGGGTTCTGATAAGTGACCAAGGTACGCATTTTTTCCTTAAACTATTGAAGCACTTATAGAGGAATTTCAGATACACCATAGAAAAAGTATGCCTTATCATCCACAGGTGAATGGTGTTGGTTGTGGAGCTTGATTTTCTTGATTCAGATATGTTATTGTTCAGCCATGTTTGTAGCACAATATTACTATACACTCATCCCAATAGGGGGTGTGGGAGGACATCGTCCCTAGCAAGAAACTTTTGGGATGTTTGTTGGCCAACAGTTTGTGGTCCCATGGTATCGGGTGACCCATGATATTTTCCCATGGTGATTCCCTAAAGCATTATAATACGACTGTTTATTGTATTGTATTATAGAATTGTAAAATAATATTTGTGATTTTATGAGAGATATTGTGAGAGAGTGAAGAGGAAGTGCAATGGGTGTGATGCAGGTTGTATCCCTTCATTTTTGGTGGACGATATAATAATAAAGGACTAGCAATTTATGTGTGGACATAGCCCATCTTGGGTGAACCACGTTATATTGGTGTCTCTTTTTTAATGTGTTTATGTTTTAATATTTTTATCTTTTTTAATTGTTACTTCTCTGCAATCCTATTTTTCTAACAAATGGCACTATCGATTCCTTTAATAAAATCCTGGAGAATGCACTAACTAAAGTTTGTAATGTGAACTACAACGACTGGGACTTGAAAATTCATGTGGTATTGTGGGCTTATAGAACCATCTGTAAGAAGATTAAAAGGATTAACCCACTCATGTTAGTTTATGGGAAAGAGGTTGGCATGCCCATTGTGCCTAGTCTGAGGATAGTTGCTTTCATCGGCATGTCTAATACTAGTGCTCTTGAGAAAAGGTTGTGAGGGTTACTCAAACTAGAGGAGGATCACTTCTTTGTAGGATTTCACCAACAAGTTGAAAAAGAGTGACATAAATCTTGGCACAACAAACACATCAAGAAGAATCATTTCAAGCGAGGGGGTCTAGTTCTTCTCTATGAAAACAAGTTTATAAATCATTCTGGTAAGCTTCAAACACACTAGCTGGGACCGTATATTGTCAATTTCATTATTGAAGGGGGCACAATTCAGTTGCATAAGTGAGATGGGGAACCCCTGGAAGGGCTATTGAATGGGAGTCATCTAAAACCTTATAAGGATAGTTGTATTTCCCTCGACTGAATTTGTATTAAAAAAAACATTTCTCTTGTGTTGAAATTTTTTTGTATATATTTTTGTGTTGGTCGAAGTATTTGTTTCATAGTGTATATATTTAGTCACTGTACTAGCCATACTATCGAAGCATATCATATGTCGGAGTTATTCTTATGCCGCAGTTGGGATTTGCAGCATGTTGATCTGTCAATTTGACAATTAATGCACATTAAATAACTATTTTTTTGGAGAAAGTAGTGGTGGTGGTAGTGGAAACTTGTCATAAATGACCAAAGAGACCCGAGCATGTGAATGGATTGGTCGCCACCCTCATAATCATTAAAAATATCTAGTCATATGAACTAACCATAGGATCAGACAGGCTAGCTGCATGTGCTAATCAATTCATAAAGGAACTTTGTCCACCATCCCAATTCATTGTGTTCAGTTGTTGAAGTGTAATTAGAAAGCTAGAGTTGTAATAGTCATTGAATCCAAGCTCTCCAAATTCGTAATCTACAGCCATGGAAATAAATGTATCCAACACTAGTACCATGTGGGGATCTATTGTTGAGTCCCTACCTGCTATTCCAATTATTGAAGAGCACCCATAATTTGTTTCAGTCCCACTACCAGTGAATCCACCAAGGAAGAGAAGGGTAGGGAGTCAGTTATCCAACCCAAAAGGTATAAGAACAAAAGATACACATGATATTGAAGCTTCTAGATTAGGGTCTTTGACGATGTTGTTGGGGTACTTGCCTCCATGGAAGGATGATACCCCTCAATGTGAAACTTGTGAAAAATTCCAAGTACCCATTGCTCGATCGTGTTGTTTCGAAGGGGGTGCATATCTCAAGAAAAATCATGCCCAATTTGAAGAAACTATCATTTTCTGACCATGATTTAAAGAAGTATCCAAAATTTAAGTTAGACCAATACATGGAATCTGTGCAGACTGGAGAAGGAGAGATAATTGATTTGGTCCCTATGGAATGGGATCATAGGCTAGACAGGTATGCAATTATAGCGTTAATGCATATGCCCATTTTGGTCAGACTACATAAGTCAATATTTGTGTTAAGCAATTAATGGTGTGCTTCATGGTGGGTGTATCTAGTTAGATACCAAATTTTATGTCGATGTTGATTTGATTGGTAGAATCACAGGGTAAACTCGACACAGTTGTTTGTCGAGAAGGAACAAGACAAGCATTTGGATACAAGGATGAAATAAAAGTATAGACTAGACAGAAAGCAGATGAACAAAACACAAAGATGTTTAGGAGTGTCATTGACCTACTTCAAGTCTTGTGTAAGGTTGTGAAGGAATTTTGTGTCGATGTAAGTAAGAGAGGGGTGATGCAATCAGAGGTTGGGCCATGTGATGATCGACCGACTAAGGTAACCACACCAAAGAAGGACCGCAAGGTTTAGATAACACCTGAATCACTCAACTTGGGTAATGATGAAATGAATAATGAAATACACGACATGAGGTATGTTGGATTCGAACTATCTATATTGCCTATGTTTATATTTCATAATATTCAGCATAAGGCAACTGGAGAAATCAAGGAAAGAGAGCAATTGGTCTATGATTAGATGAAGCAATTCAAAAATCAAGTGACTACTCTGGAGGTCGAGTCAGTGGAACATAAGCAACAGAAGGAACAACTATGACAGGACAAGAATTGAATGGAATATGTTATTGAAGTCATGTGTCGAAGAGTCTCAAAAGTTGAGATCATCCCAGAGAATATCCCTGAAGCAAAGGTTCTAAAGTTAAGGGAATTCATCACTGACTTCCAACAAAATATTGTGGAGCTAGAGGATAATCTAGTTCCTAGCACCCCACTTGAAGTAGTTGAATATTGACATACACAGGTACAAGAAGTTGTTTCAGACATTAAAAAAAAGTAGGCTTACTATGACAAGGTATATGAGAAGGATTCCCAGGATTTGGGGGTCCTTACTGGAGGATTCTAAGTTGCAAGATATTACAGCAAAAATTACTATAGTAGAGAAAATTAGTTTGGATAGTTTGTGGATTTCTTTAGAAACTCTGCCACCAGTAGAGAACATGAGTAAAGTTGTTGAAAACAATATATTACAACAATAAGTTAAAAAATTAAGGATACAACAATAAAGGATAACTACTTGTGTCGAAGATATATAGGCAGAGGTTGAACAGGCCTTTGCGATTATTGGTGCATCCCATGTTGTAGTCAATTGAAGCTAAACACACCAACACTTCCATTCTGAAGTGGCTCGGGACAAGCCACATGTGAGTGTTGGGGGCCTATTGGCCCTGGGTTTGTTTTTTATTTTATTTTTGGTACTAGTTTTAAAGTTTCAGTCGAAGTGTGAGTGGATATGCGACAAAAGGGTTAGAGAATTGGTCAACTCTGAAATTTTAGGCGAAGATTGAGGAAGACTAATCGCTTTGACGAAGTCCAACCAAAAGGTTGGTTAGTTAGTTAGAATTTTTTTCCACTTACATTTATGGGATTGGGTAATGAGAATGGGATTTAAAACGACCATTAGAGCCTATAAATATGTAATGGGGTGTGATTCTTTAGGTTAGTTAATTTCAGGGGGGAAACACTTTTGTATCAAGCAAAAGAATATGTATGATTTTTGTTGAAGATTAAGCTGAGTCGCAATGTAAGAGGTTGATCTGCAGGATGTGTGCATAGATATGATGTAATGGATTTTTGGAGTAATGTATGTAGGTTTTGTGCATAGACTTAAAGAGTTTGAGTTGTGATTCTCCATATTAAACGAGCGCTTTTGTGTTTTTTCCCATCTTGGGTTTCTACATTAAATCTTGGTGTCTTTTATGCATTTTGTGTGATTGCGATGAATTTTTGTTATTTACTAATGCATAAATGTATAACTGTGAATGAATAAATGGATGATGGGATAATGCACGGGTTATTCATATTGTCTTGAATGTGGTTAATGTAGTGGGTATTTTTTTGGATCATTGTCGCAGTTTCTAAGTTGTTATAGTAAGTTTCTAGTATTGCAAGGTTCCCCTTCATCACTGTCAAAACCTAGTTCCCGCAGTTCCCATAGGTACCTCGAGTGAGACCTCATCTGCTCTACAGGTGCTTCCAAAAGGGATAAAATCCTTTCGGGCAGGTATCTTGGGTTCTGTTGGTATGTTGTGGTGTGAACTTGGGTTAGTTTAAGATTGTGCCACCAACTATAGAACCTCCCTCTCTACCCAACAAGCAGGATACAATAGCAATGCTCACATCTCTGGCTAATATCATAATCCCATATCTTAGCTTCCTTCTGAATCTACCTTCACTGGAAAAGAAGAATTGGTATAATTCTAGTATCCCAGTCTAGTGTTAGATTTGGGCATGAAGAAGGGTGACTGGCTTGGATGGGTACATGCACATACAATAGGTAAGGCTTGAGAGGAGTTGCACAAAGAGGTTAAGTCCCTGAGAATGTAGATCAATGGAGGTAGATGATATACACATTGAAAAATATTCTTCTCCCCCATATTTTCCTGATCTTGGAAGTTTGAAGATGAAGGATCAAGATGCATCACAATCACTATATTGGAGGTGGAAAGGGAGATGATAGCTTGATGGGGAAAGCAAAAATTGATACTTAGGCATTGCAGCACTAGGGTTTGCAGAGCCATTTTTCCTCATCAAAAAATATCACAAAAATACCTAACTGAAAAGAACTTGTGATTTGAATTTATCATAAGTATGGATTTGTCTCAATAAAAATATTTCTTAATTAAGATTTTATTAATTTCACTTTAGATTTTCTTTCTTAATTTCAATTTAAACATAATCTCGAAATTATGATTTTAAGTTATGATGTTAATATAATTGAATGTAATTTAATGAATAATAATACTTTAGATACTAACTAAGATTCAGTTTTACTTTTGAAGAGTTATACAAATTTATTTAATAAAGTTGTCTTTTAGTTCATGCATGGTTACTAAGACAAATAATTATTAGGGTTATCTTTTTTAATTCTTAAAAATTAGTTATTTTCTAGAATATTTATTCAAGTTTAACTTTTTGAGGTTAATCATTAAGTTGTTTATTAATGTTAATTAAAATGTAGTTAATTAATTCTATTATAGGATAACAAGGGTAAAGTACTAAATCCCTACAAAGAGGAATTTAATAGGTTTCATAATGGGTTAATTAATTAAGGTTTTGATTATTAAAGCTATCATACATGATTATTTCTTATTTTTGGGTTGATGGGATAAGGGATCCAATTGGTATTTATCTTGAGCCCTCCATCTCATTCAAGTTGTTTGGATGTTTGATTATCTTTAAAGATTCTTAAAACCTCCTTTTGAGATGGTGATATTCTTTTGCGAGGAACTTGGTGTCTTCTAAGAACACATGGTGCTTGGTTTTGAAGAGTGTTATGATAGTTCTGAGGTATGGATTCATTCATTATCGATGTATTCCCCATGCTATTTTATCCTTGTATGAAAAGAATGTCATGTTTCACTAATAAACATTTCCTATATGAACACGTTATGTTGTAGATGCCTTTGTATAGTTTTTGGTCAACAAGGTATCTTATGGGTCTCATTTTCTGTCTAATGGCTTATAAAGGTTTGAATGAGGTTGTAAGAGGTTTCCAAGTATAACACCAATATTTTATCTATTTCACTAGTGTCACTTGTGTTGTTGGTCAAGGTGATCAATGATTCTTGCACAACCCAATTAATCATACATGCAAGGGTCGTAACTATCAATGTGTAGGGATAGAGTACTAACATGACCAATGGGGACATCGAGACCAATTATCTCACCTTTTCCACATAACCTTCATGAAATGGTGAGTGTCTAAATAGGTTTCTCTCATGTAACATCATGGCTAGGCACATGGATGTGACTTTGATTTCTCCTTCCTTTAATCATAGCCTTCTATCTTTTGACCTCGCAATTAGCGTTTGCTTTATCTTTGGTATTGTTCCCTCTCATAACTTGGAGGAAGGATACATATTCAATATTGATTTGTATATATATGGATCTTCAGATGATTCTCTTTAGATTTAGACTTTCTAAACTATGTCCACATCGGAAGGCACTAGATATCACCATTGTGTCATTGACCATTATTTATCTTTGAATCCCTTTATTTTTTATCTCAATGAGTCCTTGTAAGACAACAAAATTTTCAACTTCATTATTAATTTTTATTCTTATGCCCCATGTCAACTATGATATTATCTGTCCATAGGGATCATAAAAATTTCCCCTTACCCCCATCACCTACTTCCCCTAGGTTACCCTTTGAAGCTTCATTGAAGAATATAATGCATTGCCTTCAATTGATTCTACATTCATTAAAATTTGTGTTACCCATCCAAAACTACCAGGTTTGATTGTTTTTCATATTGTTATTAGCAACCATTTTCTTGGAGAAATCCATGAAAGAAGTGACCCTAGACAAAAAAAATACTACAATCCATAAGTTGAGGGTTGTGAAGCTTTGATTCCATTGGAGATGATATTTTCATGAAAGAGATATCTTGTTGAGCATTCCATGTTCTTAGGGGTAGGGATTTCATTTTAAAAATAGTTTGGTTTCAATCTATCCAAATTTTCAATGAGATGTATTTTGGGATGGCTCTCCACACTCTTTCCATCACCGACTTACCATTTAGGATTTTAACATAGTATTTTTTTCCATGTTAGTATCAGTAGCCTCCAATTGTTCTAGATATCCACATAAATATCAAGATCCTCAAGAAATTAATTCCATACTTGTTGCGTGAAGATGCATTCTAAATGAAGATGTGGAGTAGTTTCTTCCTTAGACTAACATAATACACATATGGTGGGACCCTGAACACCCCTCTTGTAGAGATTTTCTACAATCTAGATCTTGTTATGCACCATTAACTAATAGAAAAATAAAAAATTTGGTAGGTAACTCCTCCTTCCTGCTATTTCCATAAGATCAATATAGGAGGGAGGATCTAGCATTCAAGAATGAACTCAGAAGAAAATATATTGCGTGAGATTCCCCATATGGACCCCATCCTTCTATGTTACCAGTAATAGAACCAATGGTATTTTCCCCTCAAATAAGTCCATATAAATTTCTTAGTTATTTCTTGAGCTTGTCTAATGGTTGAAGCCTTGTCTATCCATTCCAATGTCCTTCTTCTCCTTTCTATTAGTTCAAAATTCCATAGAGAGTGTGAATGCCTTCATCAAACATCCTGACATGAATTCCCATAATATCAGGAATGATGGGGATGGGCTAACATCCTATGATATTTCCTTCCCATAGGCTAATAATCTTACTATTTCCTAGAACCCAGGAAATGGTTGATCAGATAACTAAGGTTGACGTTTTTCATAAACCCATATAGGTGATCCTCTCAAGACTAGTAGGGGACCATCTAAGTAACAAAGTTGGATTCTGCTCAAGTATTTTTTGTGAGTCACTACTTTCCACCATTCTTGCTTCCTTAAGATGAACCGCCACATTATATTCACCCTAAGAACCTAATTCATTAAAGATGGTAATGGACCAAGTCTTGTCACTCAGAGGGGGTGGTGAATCAGTGACATAAATTTAAATACAATTTATTTTATTTTAGCAAATGTAAAAACAAATTTGAACACACTGTTTTAACGTGGAACCCAAGAAGGTAAACCACCAACATGTTTCTATTATCTGCAAAACTTTTTTTTTACAATATACAATGGTTATTTGCAAGCACCCACTTTCTGGAAACCACAATCCCCAAGTTTCTCAGCCACTACTGAAGGATGCACCCACACCTTGGTTTCTGTCTACATGTACAAACAAGGATACACCAATACCCTGATTCTCTAGCCATTACTGGAAGGTGGCTAAGACCTCCTTGTAGGCATGTATCCTGCCCTAGCACCACCCTTCCACCCTAATTTGATATTATTAAACTTCCATGTCTTCTTAAAAACATTGTCTCTTGTTACTCTACTTTAGTCTCCGTCTTATGCTTTAGTTGCATAGATTGGATGACAGAGACAAGTTCTTTCCTTCAATTATTCTATCAATAAATACCTTTACGCATCCTGCAGATGCGTCTCTTCAT
The DNA here is from genome assembly GCA_001517045.1 of Pseudotsuga menziesii. Taxonomy (NCBI): domain Eukaryota; kingdom Viridiplantae; phylum Streptophyta; class Pinopsida; order Pinales; family Pinaceae; genus Pseudotsuga; species Pseudotsuga menziesii. Next base: position 251,903 of record LPNX010785543.1, read on the forward strand.
TCTAGAAACGTGCCCTTTCACTAGCATGCCCTTTCAAATATGATATTAATGATTTCCAATTAAATAATTAATTAAAACCTTCTTGATAAGATCTGATCTATGAGCTCCCTTCTTCTCTAATCGTGGGATTCATCAAACAATTTCTGTGGGATTCTTTTCCTCCTCTACGGGCTCCCTGTGCACATTCCCTAAACTCCTGTTAATCAATTTACAGTTTAACCTTCCAGTTGCATTCTTCCGCAGTCTCTATTTCTAAAATCACCCTGTGTCGTTGATCTGATTTCAGGATTCTTCCTGACCATAGATATAAAAAAAAATTCACACTATTAGCTTTCTGCAGTCATTTTCCGCACTCATCCTAAGTCATTGATCTTTATCATGGTTTGTTTCCTAACCGTAGATCTGAGATGGGATGCAATATGCCGATTGCTGAACCACGACATTTCTCAACATGTATTTCCACACTTAACTTTCTGCCTCAACCATTTTGCACCCTTGATCTCCTGTGGGCTCTTCCATTACCGTTGATCTAATATTAGATGCGGATAGCGAAACGCATATTTGTGACTTTTCCAAAACGTCATTTCGAGGTTTTCACTTTCTGCACTTAATCTTTTCGCACTAATATTTTCGCACCGTTGATATTCGGTGAGCTTCTTCATGACCATTGATATTTCGGATTGCGGGTTGTCGAATGTGGGTTCTCAAACACTCAAACAATTATTTCCCAATCCTTCATCTTCCACTTTCTGCACTAACCTTTCTGCACTGTCAATATTTTACGAAAGTCTTTCTGACCGTCGATATTTTGGATCAAGGGATGCGGAATGTGGAACTGTGACATTTCCCACATTCTTTTCATAATTCTTCGCCTTTCGCTCTTCGCTTATCCTTTGCGAAACTGATCCTTAACCGTCGGATCTCGTGCAAGATGCTTCCTAACCGTCAATTTTTTATCAAATGCGGATCTCACCATGACTTTGTGGATTTGCACGATTTCTTTTGATTTAACACTTAGCCAATTTTAATCTCAACATGCAAACTAACATTTTTCTCTTGTTTTGGCATATTGATATTTCGCTCGTGTGAGAACCAAATAAGAATCTAATTTCATGACTGGATAGCCAGTTCACCAGGGATAACGATCATGTCATCTTTAGATCTTACTGACACACACACATCTTCTGGAGGACATTTAAAAATATTCTTCCAACCTTTTGTTATGACACTTAGACAAATTTCTTAGTTTGATCCAATCTTCCATTTCATCATTCATGCCATGTCATCACTATCTTTGTCTTTCCTTTGACTTATACTGATTTCACCTTTTGACTTTCCTTTGTCTTTCACTGATTTCACTTTGTCATCAATGAAAACTATAATCCATATTTCCAAAAATATCCCCCTTTGGCATTGATGGAAACACCTAAACCTTCTCCCACTTTGACAACAATGACAAAGGATAACTTGTTACGCCATTGACGATTTCCTGTCTTTCTTCTTTCTGAAAACTCCCCTTGACATCATAACTCCCCTTTGTTAATTGAACTTGGTATTTAACCAATGTATTATCATTTATCTTAACATTTCCTTTCTTGCAATAGGTTCTTGAATGATAACTTAAATGATAGATCCATGGACTCCCCCTGTCATTGTACTTCCTCTCCTTTGCCAAAATGTTTTTTTTTATAAACTGTATTATGTAACTTTCTCTCTTCAATATATATTCACATAATCCTTGGTCTAATATAATAGTCTTTAGATGGATTGTCACTAGATTTAGTTCAGTTCTAAATTTGGTAGAACCACTAAATTAACCTCACCCGGCCAATGGTCCCACGGGAAGTGCTTCAACGACGAGCAGACTTCAAACCTTCGATGAACTAGATTTCATACAGATTTCGCTCCCATCTCCAGCAATTAACTTACTTGCTAGTTCATCAGTGAAATGACTGAAGGACCATCCAATCTAGATCGATGGTGGACCTCAAATATCATAGGGCAGATTTCATCAAATATCACACTCATTAGGATTTTCTTTCTCCATGCTATTTTACTCAGCGAAATGGCTCACAACTGTTTGATATAAACCGTGCTTTCATCTAGACCGTCGGAATATGTGGTCCCTTCCTAATTCCGCAAATCTCCATTCTAACTTTCTCTATGCAAGTTTAACTAACAAAATTATTTTCCACCGTAGATCTATTCTTCCCTGGATCTGCACTGTTTGAAATGTGTAGGCTCCAATTAATTCCATGGATCTGATCAATTTATTTCTCCTCATATGTTTAAAACAACGGAATTTTTCAGTACTATAGCTCTATCTGCATCTACCCATCCAATGGTCTATTCTGCATGTAAGTTAACTTTCCTCTGCCTTTACCAAAATTCTTTAAACCTGTGCATTTAGATCTGCATTAGTTGCAGAACCTCATTAACATCCTTCTTGTAGTTATTCTTTGATTAAGAACCTTGGATGATAAGTTCATAGAATCCCCCTATCACTGTGCTTCTCCTCTTTGCAAACACATTCCTTCTTCAAATTTGAGATCAAATCCAATTGTGGTATCTCTCTTCATTCTTTATGCATTTGTTTCAATTCATGATATCAAATCTTCATTCAAACATACCTTGATCCTTTGCCAAAACTCTGCTTCAATAAGCTTTTCAAAAATGCTCTATAGGTTTGATCTTCATTCTTCTTTATGATTTCAAGGATGACAGTATAAGAATTACTAACATTGTTATCCATGACAACACACTTTTCAAACATTCTCCCCCTGAGTACATGATCCTCTCTAATGCTTTATTCCAGGTTCTCTTCTAGGTTATGTGGGATTTTCTAGAAAAAACATCCATCTTCAGTTCCATCACTATCACTAATTCCTTCTTCATCATCTTTATTTCCATCATAATGAATGTTAATCATATTTACAACACTATTAAAACCTTCATCCTCTTGGGAAACATTTTTGATATCTGAAATCTTGGTTTCCTCTATATCTTTGGAGTCTTCCTTTCTTCTCCAACTCTTTCTTTGAGGTTCCTTCTAGTTTTTCAAAAACTTGTCATCATCTCCTGTCATGTATTTTTAATGATCATTGTCAACACACCAGATATTTTCTTTATCTTGTGTTTTTAGGGTAGTCAGACATTCCTCTTTTAATGTTATTTCTTTCCATAGCTTCTTTTTCTCTCTAATGTCCTTTGTTCTTTCTGAGACTTCCATTAATCTGCAATTGATTGCTTTATGTCCATAGTTATGAAAATTGAAGCATTCTAAATTCATTTCTTGTAGAGGTGAAAGTGAGTTATAATTTATGCTCTTAACTTGACCAACTATCTAATTGTCCTTGAGGTTATAGTTTTTAACCTTCAAACTTTTCCTTTCATATGCTCTACAATTCATAGCTTTGTGTCCAAAGCTAGAGCATGCAAAACAATAACAAAGGAAAACGTGAGGATACTTGTTTTGGTAGACCTTATTTGGATTTGTATTGAATTCCTTCTTGATGGGTGGAGATGATCTTCTGGAGTCCTGAGCATTCCTTATCTTTTCTTCCTCTTTCTTCTTGAATGTACTAAGAAGAGCAGTTGCATAATATTTTGAGCTAACTTGATTTTCTTCTTGAGAATAACCTATTCCATTTTTGTTACTTGGATCTCTTTGTGTGGTTATAATATCATCTAAAATTTTAGAACTATTTCCATATCTAGTTTGAATAAATTTTGCATCGAGCTCTTTTCTTAAGTGAACTAATTATGCCTCCATGCTTTCATAGGTTAGTTGTTTTTCTTTAAGATATTTCTCGAGTCTTTCTTCTATCCTACTTGCCTCTTGAATTTGGGGATTCATATTTCTCATGATTTTCTTCATCTCTTTTTCTTTATATTCATACTCTTCATGTTGTTCAACTAAGAAACTTTTCATATGTCTATATTTGTTTTGTATCTTCTTAGTCCATTCAAAGCACTGAATAGTCACTTTTCCATATTAACCTTTGCTTCATCTTCTGACTCTTTCTTATGCTCAATTTATTATATCTCATTAGACTCTTCAATAACTAGAAAAAGGACTTCATCATCACTAATGTCAGATGAACTGTTGTCTTCTTATTTTGAGAATAAATTCTTTTTTCCTTCGTAATTTTTCTTATAGTGGAATTTTCCCTCTTTCTTGTATTGTTTGTTTTTGTCATATTCATCTTCAGAGTCTTCCTTGGGATAAGGACAGTTGGATTGAAAGTGCCCAACTCTGCCACAATTAAAACATTTGAAGGGCATTTTTCCTTTGTACTTCCCTGATCCTTTTTGAAGTTTTTTAACAAAATTGACTTATTCTTCATCATGGTTGGTCTGAGATTTTTGCTTCTGGTTTATTTTCTTGATTACTTTGAAATTTGCTTCTCCTTTTGGGAGATTATCAATACCTAGTCTTAATTCATAGTTTGTGAGGATTCCATACAATTCATCCATGGTAAGACCTTCTATCTTCTCTCGGTCTTCAAGAGTGGATATTTTGGGATTATATGCCATAGGAAGTGTTCTTATTGTCTTTTCAAATAACTCATAGTCTGGTACTTCTACCCCCAAACCTTTGATTGTATTAACAATATTCTTAATTCTTTCAAAGTACTCTGAAATATTTTCTACATCCTTCATTTATAGACTTTCATATATTACTTTGAGAGATTGAAGTTTTTCCATCTTTACTTTGGAGTCTCCTACATATATGGTTTCCAATTTTTCCCAGATCTCTTTTGCACTTTTACAGGTCAGTACTTTTGTAAAAACCTTCTTACTTATTTCAACTTGTAATGTATTTAAGGCCTTTGCATGTTCCCAAAATTTATTCCTTTATTCTACTTTTGTGGAAGTGACTTCTGGAACTTTATATCCTTCTTCAACTAATGCCCAAACTTCTAGACCAATGGACATCAGATAGTTTTTCATTCTAATTTTCCAGAAAACATGGCCTTCACCATCAAATATGGGGACTCTAATTGACATATTCATCTGCTGATCCATAGTGGTTGTAATAGGGTCTCCCTTCCAGCGGTTAAACTGTGGTGAAGGATCCAACCCTGAAACCAATTGATGGATCAAGTCTTGTCACTGCGAGGGGGGGTGAATCAGTGATAGAAATTTAAACACAATTTCTTTTATTTTAGAAAATGTAAAAACAAATTTGAACACATTGTTTTAATGTGGAACCCAATAAGGTAAACCAATAACACGTTTCTATTATCTGCAAAACTTTGTTTTTACAATATTCAATACTTATTTGCAAGCACCCACTTGTTGGAGACCACAATACCCAAGTTTCTCAGCCACTACTGAAGGATGCACCCACAACCTGGTTTTTGTCTGCACCTACAGTCAAGGATACACCAATTCCTTGATTCTCCAGCCACCACTGGAAGGATTCTAATACCTCCTTGCAGGAATGTAGCCTGTCATAGCACCACCCTGCCACCCTAATTTGATATTATTAATTCTAGATATTCTTAAAAACATTGTCTCTTGTTACTCTACTTTGGTATCTGTCTTATGTTTCGGCTGCATAGATCTGGATGGCATAGACAAGTTCTTTCCTTCAATTATTTTTTCAATAAATACCTTTACGCATCCTGCCGACACATCTCTTCATTCTGGAAACATGCCCTTTCACTATCATGCCCTTTAAAATATGATACTAACGATTTCTAATTAAATAATTAATTAAAACCTTCTTGATCAAAACTGATATGTGAGCTCCCTTCTTCTCTAATCATGAGATTCATCAAACAATTCTTGTGGGATTCTTTTCCTCCTCTGCGGGATCCCTACAGAAATTCCCTAAAATCTTGTTAATCAATTTACTGTTTAACCTTCTAGTTGCGTTCTTCCACAGTCTCTATTTCTAAAATCACCCTGAGCCGTTGATCTAATTTCAGGCTTCTTCCTGACCGTATATCTAAAAAAAATTCCACACTATTAGCTTTCCGCAATCATTTTCTGCGGTCATTTTTTCGCACTCATCCTGAGTCGTTGATCTTTATCCTGGGTTGTTTCCTTATCGCAGATCTAAGATGCAATGCGATATGCTGATTATCGAACCATGACATTTCTCAACATGTCTTTCCACACTTAGCTTTCCACCTCAATCGTTCTGCACCATTGATCTCCTACAGGCTCTTCCGTGACCGTTGATCTGAGATAAGATGCGGATTTGCAACTTTTCCAAAACATCTTTTCAAGGTTTCCACTTTCTGCACTTAATCTTTCTGCACCATTGATCTTTAGCGGGCTTCTTCATGACCGTTGATATTTTGGATCATGGGTTGCAGAATGCGGGTTCTCAAACACTCAAATGATGCTTTTGCAAACTTCTGTCTTCTACTTTCCACACTAACCTTTCATCACCGTTAATATTTTACAGAAGTCTATCTGACCATGAATATTTCAGATCACAGGATGCGGAATGTGAAACTGTGACATTTCCCACATCCTTTTCATGATTCTTCACCTTCCTCTTTCCTTCTTCTGGACTTCGGTTCATGGAAACCCATATTATCCTAGACCTTGATTTTCCACTTTCCATTTTCTTCTTTTCTTATGAACCTTTGATCTCTTTTGTGGGTTCATTCATGACCGTTGATCTACAATCTAATGCGGATTTTTGGATCTTCCTTTTTCTTTGTGCGAAAATCAATCTTCGTAATCGATCTCCTTGCAGATTCAATCACAGCCATTGATCCCTTGATCATATTTTGATTTCTTCTTCTGCACTCCTACTTTTGCAGAACCCTCCTACGACCGTAGATCTATTACATAACTCTCCTCAGCCATAGATCTCCGTACACTTGTAGAACTCTTCTTGACCTTAGATCTTCTGTGGATCTAATCTCGACCGTCGATCTATACTCTTTTGCAGAACTTCACCTTTTTTGCCTATCCTTTGCGGAGCTGATCCTTAACCGTCAAATCTCGTGCAGGATGCTTCTTGACTGTCGATTTTAGATCAAATGTGAATCTCACCATGACTTTGCGGATTTGCATGACTTCTTTTGCTTTAACACTTAGCCAACTTCAATCTCAACATGCAAACTAACAGTTTTCTCTTGTTTTGGCAAATTGATATTTCGCTCGTGTAAGAACCAAATGAGAATCTAATTTCATGGTTGCATAGCTAGTTCACCAAGGAGCAGGATCATGTCATCTGTAGATATTACTGACACACACACATATTTTGGAGGACATTTTAAAATAGTCTTCCAAATTTTTTTATGACACTTAGACAAATTTCTTAGTCTGATCCAATCTTCCATTGCATCATTCATGCCATGTCATCACTACCTTTGTCTTTCCTTTGACTTATACTGAGTTCACCTTTTGTCTTTCCTTTATCTTTCACTGAGTTCACTCTATCATCGTGTCCTTTTTTAATCCTTTTTCATTCATGAACTACTTTGACATCAATGAAAACTATAATCCTTATTACCAACAAATGGATCTCAAATGTCTAGTCCTTCTCTATTAAATGGGGCTCTCACTTTCTTCCCACTGATCAAGTTATATTTTTTTGTGTTTTCCCACCATTTCCATAAAAATATCTTTATTTATTTCCTATTTTCTGCATGACACCAATAGGAGCTAATAACACTAGACAAATATAAGAATACAAACTCAATGAGTGTTACCCTTATCAAGGGGAGAAATCCACTAAGAGAAACCAAAGACAAGGACAGCTAGAAATAGGGATTACCTAGCAACTAGAAAAAAATAAACCAAACCCTGAATATTTTTCTTTATTGCAACACTTTAAACCCAACATTAAGTGATACTCTTAAATTTAGTTACATTAATACTCCGATTACCTTTCGATTGCCAATGTAACACTTGGTTACATTGTAGCACTTTTTATTGCTTAATTTAAACAAAATGAAAATAAATATAATTTTCAAATTTTATATATACAAAATTGAGTTATAATAACTTTTACATATGATTACAAACCTATGTAATCATAAACTACTCAAATTTCCATTTGACATCATCGTAATATCATGATACAACCTGCCTTCATCAAACATCTTGATGTGAATTCCCACAATATCAAGAATGAGGGAGATGGGCTAACATCCTATGATATTTTCTTCCCATAGGGTAATGATATTACCATTTCCTATAACCTAGGAAATTATTGATTGGATAAATTAGCTTGATGTTTTTCATAAACCCATACAGGCGATCCTCTCAAGACCAGTAGGGGACCATCTAGACATCGAAGTTGGATTCTACTCAAGCATTTTTTGTGAGTCGCTACTTTCCACCATTCTTGCTTCCTCGAGATGAACCACCACATCATATTCACACTAAGAAACTAATTCATTGAAGGTGGATCTCAAATGTCTAGTCCTTCTCTATCGTATCGAGCTCTCACTTTCTTCCCACTGATCAGGTTTTTTTGTGTGTTTTTCCACCATTTCCATAGGAATCTCTTTATTTATTTCCTATTTTCTACATGAAACCAATAAACAAAGCTAAGAAGATGAACTCAATGAGTGTTACCATTATTAAGGAGAGAAATCCACTAAGAGAAACCAAAGACAAAGATAGCTAGAAATAAGGATAACCTGGAAACTAGAAAAAGATAAACCAAACCCTGAATTTTTTTCATTATTCCAACACTTTAAACCCAACATTAAAGATACTCTTAACTTTAGTTACGCTAATACTCCAATTACCTTTTGATTTCCAATGTAACACTTGATTACATTGTAGCACTTTTTTATTTCTTAATTTTAAAAAAATACTTCAAAAATTAAAATAAATGTAATTTTCAATTTTTATATATACAAAATTGAGTTGTAATAACTTTTGCATACGATTACAAACCTATGTAATCATAAACTACTCAAATTTGCATTTTACGTCATCGTAAGTTCATGATACAACCTATCTCAATTTTTTTTAAATGATCAATGTTGGCAAGGGTTTTGGTAAGTGAGTTGGACAGCTTCACAGTAGCTACCCAAGCTCACGCGGTACCACACAAGGCCAGATCAACGCGATGGGCGGAAAAATAATTGTTTTGAATATTTAATAGAATATTTGACCAAGTTTTGTCACCATAGGTCATTAGCGGTTATAAGTTAGTTAGAAGTGGACCTTCAATGTAAAGGCGCAAACCTATATATAGATCTAGTTTTTCAATTAAATAGACATCGGATGATCAACATTGTCTGAGCATGATTATCGCATGAGGTCTAGTGCGATCTGGTTTTGAAGAATTTCCTGCAGTATTTGCGATCTATCTGGGTTATTTTCTGATGTATTTGGCCTCCGGTTGTGGAGAAGACTTGTCCATTTTGGATCCTTTGCACATAGTTAATATGATATGATAGTTGTTGCACAAATCTTATCTTTTATTCCTGCTACGATGATCTAAATCTGATATGATACTGCTGTGATGATCTAAATCTAATATGACACTGCTGTGATCTAGCTACGATCTATTTTGTTATGATGTTGCTGTGATCTAGATCTGTTATGATGCTACGATCTGTTATGATGTCATTGTGGTCTATTCCTTTTCTGCTATATTTATGTTGATGTGATCTATTTTTTCTATGAGTTGAGATGTTTTATGAATGATGTTGTTGTACTAGTGATACTATGACAATTGTACGATGTAATCTGTAGTTGCGGAAATGAATCAGTGATGAATGCATAGTTCTAGATCCAATATTTATGTTGTCTCCCCATCGGATCCCATATCCTCCGTCCTCACTACCGAAAACTCGGTTTCGATAGCTCTCCCTTGAACATCTCAAGTGAGAATTCGTCCGCTCTACAAATGTTGGTGGGTAGGGTAAAACCTGTTTGGGCCGGTGCTCAGGGAGATCGTGCTAGTTGGGCATTGATAGAATAAGAACCCCTATCGGCAAGCCTTTGTTGGTGGGTTTCTCCAACAAATGGTTTTGTTACTGGGACCGAGTTGCGATTAAAAGGAGGATATGTTTTGGCATCCGAATCGACCAGAGATCAAGGGTTGGTTTGATCTAAAGTTGCAAGAATTTGTTGAGGCCAAAAATCAAAATCTAAAGCTATCGACAGGCCATTGGTTGGATAGATATATCCACAACGGTCCTCATGAATGGTTCTTTTGTGAGTTTCTTTTCCTCTTGCATGAGTGGCTAGAAAAGTTCACTTCTAAGAAAAAAAAACTTCCAAGGAGGAGAGCTGACATCCTGGACTCTGGAGCTCATCCAGGAATTACAAGAAAAGACAATAAGAAATCGCAGGATGTTGAACTATGGTTGGACATTATCCTGGAAGGATGCATTACCGAGTTTTCAGTCGACACCAATAAGTCATTTAGCGAAGCAGAAAGGGAGTTCTTCAGCATACCACAAGGAATATTCTTGTTGTCGCTGCAGCTATTAATTAAGCAGTTGGTCTATGAAAAAGGTATTATGAAGATGGACCAAGAGTAGTGGAACTATGGTGTGCAGAGTATGTAGGCATCGCGATGAAAGGGGGAAGATGCATGGAAAGGTAAGGGGTATATGGGCATGAGTTATGTTGAGAATATGAAGGTCTCCGAGGAAACAAGTGGTTGTACAATGAGAGGAGCAAGGTTTCGAGAGAAGAGGGAGATGACAGGAGAAGGTCCTTGTTGGAGCAGGGTCCCGCAACTACAGGAAAAGCTGCTATATCGGGACAAGAAAGTCAAAGGTAATAGTACCTGAGCGGCTGAGAAGAGATATCTCAACCACTGCACTTAAGGTAGTGGCCGAGAGGAGAGATCTCAACCACTGCACTTAAGGCAGCGGCGTAGACAGGAGGGCTCAGCTACCCTCATAAATAGAAAAGGAGCAACGGGCCGAGGTATTGAAGACAAAGTACAGAAGGGAAGTGACCGAGGAAGCGGGGCCTGTACCCATGATCAGCGCCGGGAAGCGTGGAAGACTGCAGAGAGCTGTGGTGTGATGGAAAGCGGCAGTTCGAGTAAAGATAGACCGACTATCACAGTTAGGGTTTTTGGGTTACTGTTGGGATAGGCCCACAATGTTGTAATGGCGAGACCTTCAGGCCGCCTATAAAAGCATGTATTTTGTATAGTGAAAGGTTAGCTAGTCAGTCGATCTGCAGCTCATAGACATCGAGCTATTCAGATAATTCACTAAGTCAGAGAATCAGATAGTCTGTTAGCTCATAGTCATTTTGTATTATAGAAGAGTCGAGCTCTGGTTCTGTTATTTAGTCTGTAGTATCTTACTATAATCGGTAGCTGACTCCTAGAGCATGTATGTAACAATCCGCAGGGATTGAGAATAAGAGAGAGAGAGAGGAAGAGTATATTGTAAGAGAAGCAATATAAGAAGAGAAGATATCTAAGAGAGAAGGGCTCTCGACGGTGTGCGTGGAGTTACCCAGAAGATCTCAGCTGCATATGAGATTGCAGCGGAACTGTGTTTACTCTCCCAAGTTATAATATATAAACCAGTTCCCATGGACGTAGCTTCTACCTTGGAAGTGAACCATGTAAAATCAGTGTGTTGTGTGATTGATTCATGTGATTGTGTCTACTTATTGCTATCTGTCATTCATTACATGAACCTTGCTTACAGTTAATGTATGTATGCTATCTTTCGGTTTATAGTAGCTTAGAAGGTTGAACTGCGCATTGAATCCGTTAAGTGTTCTGTGTATGAGTTTACCAGTGCTGATTCATGGTAGTAACAGTTACAATGTTAAGTGATTTATGTATACAAGTTCAGCAAGATTGCGCATAGACGATGTTAAGCATATTAGACCGTAGAAGTCTAAGTGAGGTTGTTTAACTCAGCTAGTGTACCTAAGGGAGAAATCCCTTAGACCTCGAGAGTCATATTAAGCCCTACAATAGGAGATATCGCAAGGACAGACAGGCGATCTCGCACCGTCGGGGAAGTTGCGGTGTGAGATATCGCAGGAAAGAAGGCAAGTAGAGGGGAAGGTTGTGCATCGTCTGCGAGGCTGCGATGCGATAGAGTCCTTCTCCTATCAGAGTCAGTGAGTAAGAGAGAACATCACCTCATGGAGAGATCCTACGGGATAAGAAGAGATAAGAACCACCAGGATACTACAGAACCTGGTTGAGGACACTTGAGTCCTTAGCCAACCCATAAGATCACTTCAGGTGAGACTTCAGGCCGTTCTGCGGTCTATTGCCGAAAGGGCCAGTGAGCTAGGGGTATTGTTGGTACATAACAAGTAAACCTGGGTCTACCTAGTCGTAACCAACAAATGGTTCCATTGCCAGTTTTGAACAAACTGAAGAGCTAATGTTCTGTTGGCATCCTACTAAAGAAGAACTCAACCAGTGGGTTGGGTCTACAGAAAAAAGAATTTGCTGCGACAGAAAACAAGAGTCCTACGTTGAGTATAGAGGACTGGTTACAAAAACATATATTCACAGACCTACATCAGATATTTTTTGCGACCTTTGGACATGAGTTGTATGACTGGTTATCAAAGTTGACTGATAAGCATATATTCAAGCAGAAAAGGCACATTGTCTCGACACCAGAGCTGATTCAGACTATCAGGAGCATCGATAATCCCACTTCATGAGCAATAGACTTCTGGCTTGTGAGTGTGCTAGAAGGCTTCATCACAGAGTTTGCAGTTGATCAAAGGAAAAGCTTCAGCGAAGCCGAGCGGTACTTCTCCAAAGGATATCATGGTAAGCACTTGAAATCTTTAAATTTGTCCATTAAGATGCTATTACATGAAAAAGGAGTAATGGATATATTCTCAGATGAATAAGCTAAGAAAGTGTAATGTCAGAAGAGTTTGAGAGTGATTTTGATGACATTGGATGTACACGTAGTGGTAAGAAATATAAAGTAGATTTCAGATCTTCTATATTTGAAAATAGTTCAGACCATACTAGAGAACAGAGTCATAGTAATACAGAAAGAACAGAAGGGGGTATCCCTTACCACCCTTATACCCCACAGAAATCAACCGGGAATCATAATAATCCTGCAGGAACTCCATCTAGTAGCTCACATACAGTACATACTATCGCTACATCACCTACATCTACACCACCGAGTGATCCGGAGGATTATTCATCTTTAATTTACACTGATCCAATATGATACAATAGTTATTAATCTATGGTTAAAAGAACATAACACATGTATGTTCCACACATATGCTAAACATAGTGGTGACATATCGCACTTGCTGCGACATACGTCACACCTGCTGCGACATACGTCGCACCTGCTGCAAAAGACATATCACACTGCTGTGACAGACTTAGCTACGATAGACTTATCACTTGCTGTGACAGACTTTGCTGCGACAGACTTATCACTTGCTGTGACAGACTTATCACTTGCTGTGACAGACTTAGCTGCTACAGACTTATCACTTGTTGTGACAGACTTAGCTGCGACAGACTTATCACTTGCTGTGACAGACTTATCACTTGCTGTGACAGTCTTAGCTACGACAGACTTATCACTTGCTGTGACAGACTTAGCTGCGACATACTTATCGCCCTTTCTGTGACATCGCGAAGTTAGTGGTGACATCAAATGGTTACGTTACATTTGACGCTATGGTATGGTGCAACATATGTGCATAACGGTCATTGCAACGTGTTGTGAGTCAACATATGTGCGTGGAGTTGGTTGCAACATTTTGGGAATATGGAACTCCGTGGTACCATAACTCTTGGGCAGCGATTTGGCCGAATTGCATGGTTCAATTTTAGCATATGGTTGTAACGATAATAAAGAAGATAACAGCTATGTGAAAGAGGGAGGCGAATCCGTTACTTATCCTCCCATTGAACGCTTAAGTAGAGGAGTATGGCCACCAGTGAAGGGGACTCAGTTCATTTAGAGCGCAGTACATCGTTCCTCTATTATGCGAAGCTCAGAGAGTTTCCTGTAAAGTGTTCCGATGCTGTTACTGTGGAAGTCGACATTCTCTGTCATACTTTGGCTTTCTTTGCCTTACGAAGGCTGATTGTAATTTCCAGAGAAAGGTCTTAAAGACTTTGTACAGCATTCTGTTTACAGTTGCTGAAGTTGTTTCCAGAACCATTTTGTACCATTTTTAAGAGATTAATTGGATCGGTACCCATTGGAGAGGGACTTGGAGACGTAGCCCAGTGAAGGGGGTGAACTCTGTTATCAACTGTTGTTTTGTGACTCTCTGATTTTGTGTTTCTTTTATATCTATTTATCAGTTTGGTTTTCCATCTGTTTTCAGCATTTAATTTCTATTAATGTTGCCCCATTAATTCACCTGCTGAACGCATTCTTTTTTAACACAAACTTTTAATGCACACAAGTTGAGGTCTGACGGATCATGTTATGGTATCAGAGCTGGTTGACTGCTTGTGCAAGTTTGTGAATGCTTACCAGATCCAGGTTAAAGCATGGTGAAGGAGAATTAGTTGAAGAAGATCCTAAGATTGGCTCAAGGAGAACATTCTCAAGAACCATGTCTTCTCCATGAGGGGAAGAAGAAGGACATACAGAACGGGAAAAACCTGTTATTTCTGAATCTAAGTTTTTAGAGGCTTTTATGAGCATGAAATCCATGATGGAAATTATACTTGATGAGTGAGCAGAAAGGAAGAATAAATAAGAAGGATATTCATCCAAAGATGCAGACGTGAAGAAGGAAGAAAAGGGTAAAGGAGTAGGAGGTGATGGTGATCCTCTTGATACTACTCAAAATTTCTCTTCTTCTCATGCTTCTCATTCACATATTGCTAATGCAAATTCTAATATGCCTTATTTCAAATTGGATGTTAAGTTTGAGTTACCAATTTATAATGGAGATTTAGATGCTGAAAAGTTAGACAATTGGATCAAGCAGCTAAGTATATTGCAGGGTGCGGGGCATTAATGATGACCCTTCTAGGATTCAATTGGCCACTTTGAGAATGAGTGTAATGGCTCTTACTTGGTGGGAGAGCAAGATTAAGCAAGATCTTCGAAAGAATGGTAAAATTATTTCAGTTTGGAATGAATTCATTGAAGTATTAAGGAAGCAATTTTATCCTTTAGGACATATTCAACAATTAACCATGGGTTGGCAAATGTTTAGACAAGCTAAAGGACAAAGCATTCAAGATTATACTCATGAATTCAGAAAGAGGGCTATTGCATTGAATGTTGCATTAGATACACAGGAAACTCTTCTTAATTACATTGGTGGCATGCATTCTTATTTGAGACATACTTTGTTGATGTTTAACCCCAGTAATTTGGATGATGTATGTGTTCAAGCTACACATTTAGAAGCCAGGGGTAAGCATGCTAATGATACTTATGTGAAGAAATCATTTAAAATTGACAGCAAATCGAAAGGTCAAGATAAGGGGAAAAAGAAGATGGCTACTGTTAAGAAAGAGGGTGAAAAGCCTACATGTTCGCATTGTCAGAAGGGACATGATGTCTCTAAGTGTTGGAAACTTCATCCGGAGTTAATGCCAAAGAAGTTTGGAGGAAACAAGGATAAAGGCAAAGAAAAAGCTACTGCAGTAGTTATTCAGGACTTAGGATCCGATTCAAATGATGAAACAAAGGTTACAGCTGTCGAAATCTAGGGTAAGAATAAAAGTATCTCACTTCCCATTGATGCAAAATCAAGTTCTAGTGCAAGTACAAATCTGCCATCTACTTCTAAGCAAAATGATAAATATAGAAGTGCACTGTTTCATGTTCGTGTCATTGCAAATCACAAAAATATTGATACATTGTTTGATAGTGGTTCACAAGTAAATCTGATATCAGAAGAAGTGGTTAAGAAATTGCATTTAGTTACTATGCCTCATGAAAAAACCTATCCTCTTGGTTGGGTTACTAATGATACACAATTACAAGTTACAAAGAAATGTGTATTGAAGTTTTCCATTACTGAAAAGTTCATGGATGATGTAGAACTAGATGTAGTACCACTTGACATTTGTGGAATTGTACTTGGGAGTCCATATTTGTATGACCGGAAAGCAGTCTTTTATAGAGAGTAGAATAAGTATCATCTTTTTAAAGATGGTGTAGAATATATTGTACGAGCACATAAAATAAAAACCAATCTAGCAATAGTTTCTGCAGGACAAATGAAGAGGCTGGTAAATGCTAGTGAGAATTTTGTGTTAATGATGGTTAAGGTGAAAAATGATGAGATCTCTAAATATTTTGAAGGATGTGACCCTAAACATAAATCTGAACTGATTGAAATCATTTCTGAGTATGATGATTTGTTTCAAGATTCGAAAGGGTTACCACCAAAAAGAGAGATTCAGCATGAGATACATTTGCAGCAGGATGTGCCACTCCTGAACATAGCCATGTACCGGATGTCTGTAATGCAAAATGAGTAGATCAAGAAGCAGGTTCAGGAGCTGATTGAGAAGGGGGTCATTTGGCCCAGCACTTCTCCTTGTGGCTCTCCTATAGTCTTGGTTCCAAAGAAGGATGGGTCGTGGAGGATGTGTATCGATTACAGGGCCCTTACCAAAATCACCATTAAAAACAGGTATCCTCTTCCTCGCATTGATGATTTGCTTGATCAGTTGAAACATGCCATTTATTTTACAAAATTGGATCTGCATAGTGGGTATCATCAAATCCGTGTTGCTGAAAATGATTCCTGGAAAACAGCATTTAAAACAAAACAGGGTTTGTATGAATGGCTTGTAATTCCTTTCGGGCTATGTAACGCTCCTGCTACTTTCATGCAGGTCATGAATGATGTCTTTCGACCATTTATTGATGATTTTGTAATTGTATATCTGGATGATATCCTAGTGTTTAGCAAAACCTAGGGGGAACACATTGTACATTTGAAGAAAGTTTTAGATGTACTGAGGAAGGAGAAGCTTTATGTAAAAATGTCTAGATGTGAGTTTGCTAAAACTTCTTTAGTATATCTAGGCCATATTATTGGTGGAGGCCACCTGCGAGTGGACCCAGCCAAGGTTGCTGTCATTGTAAACTGGTCACGGCCTAACACCGTTACTGAAATCAGAAGTTTTCTGGGTGCGGTTAAGTATTGGAGGAAATTCATTTCTAGATTTTCTTCCATTGCTGCTCCATTACATGCGTTGACAAGTGTTAAAGAAATTTTCTAGTGGGGAGGCAAGCATCAGAGAGACTTCGACACTTTGAAGGAAAGGATTAGCACCGCACCAGTTTTGACATTGCCAGATTTGCAGCGGCCATTTGAGATCAAAACCGATGCCAGCGGGTTTTCCATGGGAGCCGTTCTGATGCAAGCGAGGAAGCCAGTATGTTACCATTCAGAAACATTCTCTACTGCGGTAAGTAACTATCCGACCTATGACAAAGAGTTGTATGCTTTAGTACATAGTGTGAAGAAGTGGAAACATTATATAATGGGCAAAGAAATAGTCATACATACTGATCATCAGCCACTTCAATATTTACAATCTCAAACTAAAATACAACAAAGTAGGAATTTAAGATGGATGGGTTTCTTACAACAGTTTCATCTCGTAATTAAGTACAAAAAGGGAATTCATAATAAGGTAGCAGACATGTTATCAAGGCCTCCTACAAATGCTTCAATCATTCTTCAAAACAGTTCATTAACACATGAAAGTTATATTGAACAGTATGCAGAAGATAAAGATTTTAAGAAAGTATATGCATCACTAACACATGGTAAACAGGAAGAGAACTATTATGTGCATAATCAACTCTTGTATCATCTTGGTAAACTCTGTATTCCATAGAAGGAAAGAGTGCATGTGATCCGAGAAGCACATAGTTCGTTGATTGCAGGACATTTTGGAGTAAGTAAAACATTGTCTGTATTGCAGAATCACTGTTATTGGCCTCAAATGCAAGAAATTGTAGCTAAATACATAAGAGGTTGTGTTATGTGTGCAACAAGTAAGCCTAGCAATAGGAAATTGGGTTTGTACACACCTCTTCCAGTTTCTTCTCGTCCTTGGGAAAGCATTTCTATGGACTTTGTAGGGGGACTACCTATGTCTAGAAAAGGGCATGATTACCTATATGCTGTTGTGGATAGATTCAGAAAAAATGTGTATCTTAATGCCATGTAACAAACAGATCACTGCTGAACAAACAACTCACCTATTCTTTCAGAATGTTTGGGTACATTTTGGGCTACCCATGTCTATTGTATCTGATCGGGATTCCCGGTTCTTGGGAGAATTCTGGTCGACTTTATGGGAGCTTATGGACACTAAACTGAAGAAAAGTACAGCTTTTCATCCATAGACTAATGGGAAAACAGAGGTAGTGAACAAGACAGTGATTCAGCTGCTCAGAGGATATTGTAGTAAACATCCTAAACTTTGGGATGAGCAGTTGCAGTATATACAACATGCTTACAATCATGCAATTCATTCTTCCATGAAAAGATCTCCTTTTGAAACTTGTTTTGGTTATCTGCCAAAAACACCAATGGACTTCTCTTTTGGCAAAAATGCAGTGGGTGGAAATCATGATGCAGATAAAGCTTTAAATTTCATTCAGAGAATCCAAGTAGTGCAGCAGGAAGTTCAAGAATAGTTGGAGAAGATCCAGGCAAAGTACAAAGCCAGGCACGACAAGCATCGAGTTGATCATCAATTTCAGGTTGGTGACAGAGTTTGGTTGCATATCACCAAAGAAAGGATGAAAGGTGAAGGGAAAAAGCTTAAACCTATCTGGTATGGTCCTTTTGATATCTTGGAAAAGATCGGTACTAATGCTTTTCACTTGAATTTACCTCCATACATGCAAATTTATTCAGTTTTCAATGTTGAGAATCTTAAATTGTATGAGCCTCCTATGATCATGGATGAGGAAATTATCATGCAGATTCCTTCAGTTGATGATATGGCACCTGAATATATGAATGAGTTACAGGATGATGTTATTCTTGACAGAAATGTAACGACTTCACGAAGGGGGAATGCTGAGTACCTCCGAGTGGGGCTTAAGGGCATGCATCCTAGCAAAGCAAGATGGATGGAGATTGGAAAAGTGAGGGAGCTATACCCTCACTTACTTGCAGAATAATTCAGGATTTTGGTGGTCCAAAAGCTCTCCAATGGGGAGGAATGATCCGGAGGATTATTCATCTTTAATTTACACTGATCCAATATGGTACAATAGTTATTAATCTATGGTTCAAATAACATAACACATGTATGTTCCACACATATGCTAAACATAGTAGTGACATATCACACTTGCTACGACATACCTCGCACCTGTTGCGGAAGACATATCACACTGCTGTGACAAACTTAGCTGCGATAGAATTATCACTTGCTATGATAGACTTTGCTGTGACAGACTTATCACTTGCTGTGACAGACTTAGTTGTGACAGACTTATCACTTGCTGTGACAGACTTAGTTGCGATAGACTTATCACTTGTTGTGACAGACTTAGCTGCGACAGACTTATCACTTGCTGTGACAGACTTAGTTGCGACATACTTATCGCACTTGCTGTGACATCGCGAAGTTAGTGGTGACATCAAACGGTTATGTTAGAGTGACGCTATGGTATGGTGCAACATATGTGCATAACGGTCATTGCAACATGTTGTGAGTCAACATATGTGCATGGAGTTGGTTGCAACGTTTCGGGAATATGGAACGTCGTGGTACCATAATGCTTGGGCAGCGATTTGGTCGAATTGCATGGTTCAGTTTTAGCATATGGTTGTAACGATAATAAAGAAGATAATAGCTGTGTGAAAGAGGGAGGCAAATCCATTACTTATCCTCCCACTGAACGCTTAAATAGAGGAGGCTGGCCACCAGTGAAGGGGACTCAGTTCATTCAGAGCGTAGTACATCGTTTCTCTGTTATGCGAAGCTCGGAGAGTTTGTTGTAAAGTGTTCCGATGATGTTACTGTGGAAGTCGAAATTCTCTTTCATACTTTGGCTTTCTTTGCCTTATGAAGGCTGATTGTAATTTGCAGAGAAAGGTATTAAAGACTTTGTACAGCATTCTGTTTACAATTGCTGAAGTTGTTTCCAGAACCATTTTGTACCATTTTTAAGAGATTAATTGGATCGGTACCCATTGGAGAGGGACCCGGAGACGTAGCCCAGTGAAGGGGGTGAACTCCATTATCAACTGTTTTTTTGTGACTCTCTGATTCTGTGTTTCTTTTATATATGTTTATCAGTTTGTTTTTCCATCTATTTTCAGCATTTAATTTCTGTTAATGCTGCCCCATTAATTCACCTGCTGAACGCATTCTTTTTTAACACAAACTTTTAATGCACACAAGTTGAGGTCCGACGGATCACCGAGTGGTAGTCACACAACAAATCGGCATCCACCACGTAGAAATAGAATGGGGGATGACATGAAGCTACCTACCTTTAAGGGTACAGGGGCAGAAGACCTGGAACAGCATTGGTTTCTATGTGAAGCCATGTGGACCATTAAAGGGATCCAAGATGATAATATTAAACTTGTATAGTTGGTCACCACACTTAGGGAACGAGCCTTAACATGGTATATGAAGTATCCCTCAGTTCTTCCTAGAACGCTCATATAGGTCAGGACCGCCATGATCAAAGAATTTAAGAAACCTAAGTCTGAGTCACAGTGTATCACAGAGCTCAAAGACATTAAACAGCTACCTTCAAAGTCAGTATGGGACTTTGATCAGAAATTCAAAGCCCTTATAGACCAAGTCAGCTTTGAGTTTGCACCGGAGCAGCATAAGGAATGGTTTATTGCAGCACTGCTCCCCCATATCAGATTGCCACCGATGCAGCAGAAACTCCAAACGCAGGATGACGCGTTGGAGATGGCAATGAAACTAGAGGCTTCCCCTCTAGCTGAGACTAGTACAGGAATGAAAAACTTGCAAAACCAGTTAGCTAATCTCACCTTACATATGCATGAGATTAAGAAAGGCAAAGAGATTGCACAAGAACTATGGTGCACAAAGTGTAAAGGACAGGGCCATACGAAAGATAACTGTCCAGTATTTGTTGAATATCTAGCAAGTGGGGCTCCTAACCCCTTAGCACAGACCCAAGGGCCATGGTGTGAACTCTGCAGAACGAGAGGACATAGACCACAAGAATGCCCTTTACTTCAGAAGTATGTATAGACCCCTAAGAACTTATACTGTAACTTTTGTAAGTTAGTAGGACACGATGAACATAATTGTCGAGCTTACGATCTCATTGTCAAGAGAAAACATGACTTGTACAGAGTCCAATCAGAGACACCGGGTCCAGCAGCAGGACCACAGCATGAACCGGCTTATATTGGCCGTGGAGGAGGATTCAGAGGATGAGGCCGTGGAGGATGCTTTGGCCGTGGTGAAGGCTTTGGCCGTGGCTGTGGACCAATTACTTGTTACAACTGTGGAGTTGTAGGACATTATGCTAGGGATTGCCAGAACCCTACTACGACATGTAACTATTGCAAGTCCTATGATCATCCTATAGAAGAGTGTCCGATCTTGTTAGCCAAGATTAGGGACACTAAGCCAGCAGTAAACCAGAACATTCAGCTTATTGCTACTAAGCAGAAAGAACCAGAACCAAGAGTCAACATTGTGACTTGCAGCGTTGCTTCTACTAGTAGAACATCGCAGGATGACGAGAAGAATACAGGTCTGAAGTGGGTGCGCAAAGCTACTAATAAATCAACACCACTTGACCTGCAGAAGAATAAAGAAAAATTTCAGGAAGCTAAAACTTTCTTTAATGACCCTACACCATCAGGATCGCAGGTACTGCTGTCTAGGGGCGTACCGCAGCAAACACCATGTGGCGTTAGCCTTGTACAGATATCGCAGGCTACCACATCGGGAAGGTGCGACGAGGATGAGTCGATAGGAAGTGTACAATCCTTCCTGCGGAGTTTCTTAAAACTCGTGAGAAATGAGAAATCTATTGGAGAGCTTCAGTGCATCATAGATCAGTGTCAGCCGTCTTCTTCCGTGAACAGTGTGCAGCACGCTGTTCATAATATTATGGGACATACAAGAACAAGAAGAGAGATGAGGCTCACAGCACAAGTTGGAGAATTTTAAATGGATGAGGTAATCCTAGATTTAGGATCAGAGGTAAATGTTTTGACTAAGCAGACATGGGAACAGATGGGTAGACCTAAGTTAGCCAGATCACCTATCCATCTGAGACTAGCCAATCAGCAGTGGGTATCGCCACTAGGTCGATTACCACAAGTGTCAGTTGACATTGACGGAGTTCGTAGATTTGCAGACTTTGAAGTTATAGAAATCATTGGCGATAGTAGACCGGCGTATCCAGTGCTACTAGGTATTGATTGGGCAATCGGTAACATGGCTGTTATCGATTTAAAGAAAAGACAGATGACCTTCGAGGACAATCAGATTCGGGTCATTGCACCGTTGGATCCTTTTCAGGGTCCTAGGTATATTGAACCTATCCAAGTAGAGGATGAGGCACGTAATATGGAGAGCCTCTATTAGATGACCGCTAATCAGAGTGATTACATCAATCCTACCGCAGAAGGAAACATTAGTTGGTGATGCGACAGCTCATGTGCATCAAACTCATATGTTGGTCTAGAGAACTGGCAGAACAGACTTTACAAAGTCTCAGCTCGCAGAAGTACAGATGCCCAGTGTAGTTGAAAGGAGGCATTGCATCAGTAATGAGTCTACACCGGCAGGTAAAAAAAAAAAATCTCTATGTATAAGTTTATGTTGCGCAAGTCACAGGATGCTTGCGGAGTTTTGAACGTTGAGGAGGTTCACGCCAGCATTTTGTTTCGATGATGCGGTGAGGCATCATAGCAAGGTGATGTTTCCCTGTGCCACGTAGACACTTTTGAAAAGGGACAGAAGGCCAGTCACTTCACCTTCTGACAAGCAGTTAATCCAGATATGACAGGTATCCGTTGCCTTAGATTTGGCAATAGTATAATGATTTTTCCAAATTTGGTAAAACTTTTGACGAGACCGGCACTTGCACACACGTTTCGAGGGAAATTTGATCGGATTTCAGCAATTAATGAGGATCAAAATGACGATTGTTGTATTTTCCATGCAATTAATACTGCTGACGGGTCGAGTCTAAATGACCGTTGCTTCATAGATTATCAACTTTGTTATAAATACAGAGATCATTCATACAGAAGGGTTACTTTTGCGATTTCCGAGAGTTACAGAGCAATTTGAAGAGATTTCCCTGTGCAGACATACTCCAGTTACAGAGTGCTAGTGTTCCCCAATTTCGCAGCCATTGCCAGTCCAGAGTACTACACCGAGTGGTTTCTATCTGAGATAGAACCTTTAGAAGACATTGTGAAACGATTCCAGAGTGGCAGCCTCATGTCTGCTATGACGAAGCCGCCTAAGGTTGTGAAATTAGGTACATCATAGTTCAGACAGCCGCCAAGGATGAGGACTCAAGCACAAGACGTAGAATATGTCATCAAAGTCTTTGCTGCAGAGAAGTAGAAAGACGAGCCAATCATTGAAGATAAGAAAACAGAGCAGAAGAATGATGAGAAGAAATCTCCAGCCAGAAAGAAAGTAAAAATGAGAAAAAGAAGGAAACGGGAGAAAGAAGATGACCTATCTCATCACCGAGGAGAAGAACAAGAGATTGTCGAGGCAAAGAAATGAAAATATTAAGATCATAGGCAGCATGAGTACCTGGAGCTATTTGCGGAGCAGAAAAGTGAAAGAGGAAAACAAACCAAACAAGCAAAACTTCAGAATGTAGACAAAGGTTTGTTCTCGAAATGGAATTCATGGTTTGTATAGTTTTCATATGAAAGGATCCAGACCGAGTGAAATGCTTAAGAAGGCTGGAAGATACAGATTTACATTTTCTATGGGATATGAGTTCTAGCCTAGTTAGAGAGGAGTTCTCGTGATACCAGGGATTTGAATCTTTATAGTGAAGAAAGGGATCGCAGGTCTTGCAAGTGACGAGACTGCGAGCATGACAATAAGGAAAGGAAAGGTAAGAGAGACCTACAAACTGATTTTACAGAAGACTCTAGTATCAGTCAAGCTATGCTTGAAATGGCACAAGAGTGTGTCGAATCTATGGAGAAAGAAGTCACACGACTTCGACAGATATTTACAAGGACTTCGCAGGAAGCCAAGGAGAAACTACAGCAAGAGAAACCAGCTGTTAGTGGCTCAGGGGCGAGCCACAAGTAAGTGTTAGGGGACTATTGGAGCAGGGTCCCACAGATACAGGAAAAGTTGCTATATCGGGACAAGAAATTCAAAGGTAACAGTACCTGAGTGGCTGAGAAGAGAGAGCTCAACCACTGCACTTAAGGCAGCGGCCGAGAGGAGAGAGCTCAACCACTACACTTAAGGAAGCGGCGTAGATAGGAGGGCTCAGCTACCCTCATAAATATAAAAGGAGCAACGGGCCGAGGTATTGAAGACGAAGTACAGAAGGGAAGCGACCAAGGAAGCGGTGCCTGTACCCACGATCAGCGTCAGGAAGCATGGAAGACTATAGAGAGCTGTGGTGTGACGAAAAGCGGAAGTTCGAGTACAGATAGACCGATTGTCACAGTTAGGGTTTTTGGGTTACTATTGGGACAGGCCCACAGTGTTGTAATGGCGAGACCTTCGGGCCTCCTATAAAAGCATGTATTTTGTATAGTGAAAGGTTAGCTAGTCAGTCGATCTGCAGCTCATAGACAATGAGCTATTTAGATAATTCACTAAGTCAAAGAGTCAGATAGTCTGTTAGCTCATAGTCATTTTGTATTATAGAAGAGTCGAGCTCTGGTTCTATTATTCAGTCTGTAGTATCTTACTGTAACTAGTAGCTGACTCCTAGCGCATATATGTAACAATCCACAGGGATTGAGAGTAAGAGAGAGAGAGAGAGGAAGAGTATATTGTAAGAGAAGCAATATAAGAAGAGAAGAGATCTAAGAGAGAAGGGCTCCCGGCAGTGTGCGTGGAGTTACCCAGAAGATCTCAGCTACATATGAGATTGCAACGAAACTGTGTTTACTCTCCCAAGTTATAATATATAAACCAGTTCCCATGGACGTAGCTTCTACCCTGGAAGTGAACCACATAAAATCAGTGTGTTGTGTGATTGATTCATGTGATTGTGTCTACTTATTGCTATCTGTCATTCATTACATGAACCTTGCTTACAGTTAATGTATGTATGCTATCTTTTGGTTTACAGTAGCTTAGAAGGTTGAACTACGCATTGAATCCATTAAGTGTTCTGTGTATGATTTTACCAGTGCTTGATTCATGGTAGTAACAGTTACAGTGTTAAGTGATTTATGTATACAAGTTCAGCAAGATTGCGCATAGTCGATGTTAAGCATATTAGACCGTAGAATTCTAAGTGAGGCTGTTTAACTCAGCTAGTGTACCTAAGGGAGAAATCCCTTAGACCTCGAGAGTCGTATTAAGCCCTACTATAGGAGATATCACAAGGACAGACAGGCGATATCGCAACGTCGGGGAAGTTGCGGTGTGAGATATCGCAGGAAAGAAGGCAAGTAGAGGGGAAGGTTGTGCATCGTCTGCGAGGCTGCGATGCGATAGAGTCCTTCTCCTATCAGAGTCAGTGAGTAAGAGAGAACATCGCCTCGCGGAGAGATCCTACAAGCTAAGAAGAGATAAGAACCACCAGGATGCTATAGAACCTGGTTGAGGACACTTGAGTCCTTAGCCAACCCATAAGATCACTTCGGGTGAGACTTTAGGCCGTTCTGCGGTCTGTTACCGAAAGGGATGGTGAGATAGGGGTATTGTTGGTATATAACAAGTAAAATCAGGTCTGCCCAGTAGTAACCAACAGTCCTACTGCAATCGAAGTGCGATGCCATGAGGAACAACCACACGAGACGAAGCAACCTTTTTGTGACGACGAGGACGACCAGGCCCAGGTTACGCCTGGAAGGACAACAGGATCGAACCCCAGTAGTAACATGCCGATACCTTGCTGGCAAGGGACCCTAATGCCCTTGTCGAGCATGAGATGTTATTGTACCACCCGGATAAGGCATTGAAGGATTCTGTAGTGAACTCTTTGCAAAAGAGGAAGACAGGCAAGGAGATAAGGAGTAATATCTAGATCGAAGATTATTTTGGATCTTGGATCAGATGTAAAAATTATGACCAATCAAACCTGGAAATCGATGGAAAATCCAGCATTGGGATGGTCACCGATGCAATTGCGACTAGCGAATCAGGCAAAGGTTCAACCCATTGGTCACGTCTCAAACTTGGTTGCAACATTGAAGGTATGAAAACACATGATAACTCTGATGTGATCGAAGTAGTCTAAGATGGTGGTTCCTATCTTGCACTACTATGGATTGGATGGGATGATGATAGCATGGCGGTTATCAACTTCAAAAAATGAGTTATGACGTTTGAGAACCAGGATATCGGGGTCATTTCTCCTATGGACCCTCAGGAGGGACATCGGTATATTGAACCTGTGAAAGATGAAGTGGGTAGAAGTTGGGATCATGCTTATAACATCTCTGAATACTTTATCCATCCTACCGTCGATGGCGAACTTGGATGGCGCAGTGCAAGTTCTGTGTCCTTTGACTCTAATGATGCTCTGGAAAATTGGCAGAATAGGTTGCATCAAGTATCATTCAGGAAATGCAGGTTGATTACACAGTCTCTCTGACATGTTGCAACTGAGATTGTTGAGCTACCCATTTATGGAGGGCTTCCAGTGTTATCCAAGTTCCTTAGAGAATTTGAAGAGAAAGTGTTTGAACCACAAAGGATATTTGCCCTAGATGTTGTTCTGAAGGCTACTCCGACTTGATGGTGGCCGACATGCAAACTAATGATCCATGACTGGGGACAGTGCCGGAGATTGATGATGGTGCGCTTCGGAGATTCAAAGGCCTATCATGCTGGGAGGTACGACAGATAGAATGATCCCACCAGTCATTTGATCGAGTGTTAGAATTTATGGGCATTATGACCTAGAGATGAATGGTTCCATGCTTTTGTCCACACTCTGGAAGAGATGCCAAGATCCTGGTATGTAGTGGCAGAATTCCACAGAAAATATCACCACTTGGGAGGAGTTGTCCATTTTCTTTGCGCAAACGTTTAGTTTCCAGGATTCCAACCCAGAGGTATGCAATGCTTTACACATCATTTGCGACGTAGTACTAAAAGTCATCCTTGTCACATACCCAGTTGATCCACATGCGCACCGCTCAATACAATCCATGATGGCATGCTACAACCTTTCTAGGGAGCCCGAAGATGATGACGAGTTGCAGAATGTTAATATTTTGGAATCAGAAGGAAGCCGCGATGTCGCTGCACTTGAGATATCTACGTATTCAATGAGTCAACCATTGAAGATCCAGAAAGTCAACATTGCGTCGAAAGAGAACCCAAAATTTGCCAATGTCGGGGACTACTGGGACGAGGAGACCATGGCCAAAATCATAGACCTGCTACATGAATTCCAAGACCTTTTTTCGACACGGTTTTCAGAGATGAAGGGGATTTTAGGAGACCTAGGGGAGATGAAAATCCTATTGAAACTAGATGCAAAACCTATGCGACAGAGGCCGTATTGACTGAATCCACGATACAAGGACCATGTGAAGGATAAGATAGACCAGATGTTGGATGTTGGGATCATCTAGCCTATAGAAGAATTAGACTAGATAAGCCCTAAGGTGGCCCATGATAAAAATACCAGCGAAATCTGCATTTGTGTCAACCTAAGGAAGTTGAATGATGCATGCATGCATGAACCGTTCCCGACCCCTTTTACAGATGAAGTTCTTGAAGGTGTAGGCGGCCAGGAGATGTATTGCTTCACGGATGGTTTTTTGGGATACCACCATATCCGGATTGCAAAGGAGGATCGCCATAAGACCACGTTTGTCACTGAATGGGGTTGTTTTCAATATACGGTCATGCCTTTTGGGCTAAAGAATGCACCAGCAGTATTTTCTTGGGTAGTTGTTGTTGTGTTTAAAGACTTTATTCAAAAGTTCCTGCAAGTATATATGGATGACTGGACTGTCTATGGACTAATTAGGGACCATCTCGGTAACTTGCAACTGATGCTAGAGAGGTGTCGCCATCATCGGATCGCATTAAACTCTAAGAAGTGTATTTTCTATGCACCATTTGGAATGCTACTTGGGCACATAGTATGCAAGGAAGGTCTGCTGGTTGACCCGGTGAAGATCGCACTAATCCTCATTTTACCATTGCTAATGAATGTGAAGATGCTTCAGGTGATGTTGGGGCATATAGGGTATTATCGCAAGTTTATGAAAGGATATGCTATGATTACTACCCCTATGGAGAAGCTACTAAAGAAAGATGATGCATTTGGATGGAACCAGGAATGCCAAGGTAGTTTTGACACATTGAAGGCCAAGATTGCCTCCGCACCCATACTATTTTTTCCAGATTGGAATAAGGAGTTCCATGTGCATGTCGAAACCTCTTCTATTGTGCCAGGGGTTGTTCTTACGCAACCGGGAGAGGGCACCCCGGATCACCCAATTGCATATGCTAGTAGAAAGTTGTCTTTTGCTGAATGAAATTATACAACGACGGAAAGGGAAGGCTTGACGACGGTTTATGCCTTGCAAAATTTTAGGCACTATTTGTTGGATAGACATTTAAAGATGTTCACCAATCATTCTACTTTGCAATACCTGGTCAATAAGCTTGTGTTGGGGGGGAATATCTATCGATGGTTGTTACTCTTCCAGGATTTTGACTTTGAAATAGTTGTGAAGTCAAGATGGTTGAACGTCGGTCCTGCAAGTATTTATGGATAACTGGACTATCTATGGACTAATTAGGGACCATCTCAATAACTTGCAACTGATGCTAGAGAGGTGTCGCCATCATTAGATCGCATTAAACTCTAAGAAGTGTATTTTCTGTGCACCGTTTGGAATGCTACTTGGGCACATAGTATGCAAGGAAGGTCTACTGGTTGAGCCGGTGAAGATCACACTAATCCTTAGTTTACCGCTGCTAACGAATGTGAAGATGCTTCAAGCGACGCTGGGGCATATAGGGTATTATCGCAAGTTTATGAAAGGATATGCTGCGCTTACTGCCCCTATGGAGAAGCTACTAAAGAAATATGATGCATTTGGATGGAACCAGGAATGCCAAGGTAGTTTTGACACATTGAAGGCCAAGATGGCCTCCGCACCCATACTTTTTTTTCAGATTGGAATAAGGAGTTCCATGTGCACATCGACGCCTCTTCTATTGAGACAGGGGTTTTTCTTACGCAACCGAGGGAGGGCACCCTGGATCACCCAATTGCATATGCCAATAGAAAGTTGTCTTTTGCTGAACGAAATTATACAATGACAGAAAGGAAAGGCTTGGCGATGGTTTATGCCTTGCAAAATTTTAGGCACTATTTGTTGGATGGACATTTAAAGATGTTCACCAATCATTCTGCTTTGCAATTCCTAGTCAATAAGCCTGTGTTGGGGGGGAATATCTATCGACGGTTGTTACTCTTCCAAGATTTTGACTTTGAAATAGTTGTGAAGTTGGGATGGTTGAACGTCAGTCCTGATCATCTGTCTCGCATTGAGAATGGCGAAGAACCTACCAATATTGATGACGGATTTCTAGATGCGCAATTGTTCCGTGTTGACGTCGTAGATGATCACTATGCCCCAATTATTCAGTTTTTGGCCACTAGTGTTGCCCCAAAGGACATGTCGACTAGCCAAAAGAAGCAGCTGGTAGTAAAGGCTTTTGATTTTTAGCTAATAGCTGGGTACTTATATAATCTTGGACCAGATGAAATATTGCGACGATGTATTTTACCACATGAGTAGGGTCCCATTCTAGAAGAATCACATGCAGGAATTGCAGGAGGCCACTATGGAGGAAGGGCTACTACACAAAATGTGTTGCACGCCGAGCTATGGTGTCCTACGTTGCATAATGATGTTGCAGAATATGTGAGGAGTTGTGAAATTTGCCAGCATGTCAGTAAACCATCTTAGTGGGATGAGATGTCGCGGGTAACTCTCCAACCTTTTGATAAGTAGGCCATGGATTTTGTGGGTCCTATTAATCCACCTAGGAAGAGGACTGGTGCGTGATACATCATTACTGCAACTGACTATCTGACTAGGTGGGAAAAATCTGCACCAGTTGTAGATTGTACCGCTGCGATATCATCACGGTTCATCTTTCAAAACATTTTGTTAGCACCGAAATTGAACCCAAAGGTTGCGAAAGGCCTGCTCTCAAGTAACATCAAAACCACTTTAGACTGCACCTCTAGCCCTGCGCAGTCAAAGAGGGATCTCTCGTTTGTCACCAGAGTCTACTCCGCATAATATTTTCAATCTCATGTGTCACCGAAGTCTACTCTACATAGGATTTTCAATAGGCATGATTAGGGGGCCAGGATCCTAAATGGAATAAAGTGTGTAAGGGTGAGATGCAAGGTGGGATTATCGGGGCAGGAACCATTGGAAATGGAGTCAAGAACCTATATAATGAACACTTGCAAGAGAAAAGGAAGGATTCAGGCAGCAAACAGAGGCAAGGTATCCGTTTATCTCCCAATCAGGAGATTTTTAGCGGGCGATTGGAGGACGAGAGAGAGAACAGTCCATCGCGTGGAGCACCAGCGAGATGAATTCCACACAACTTTATAAGAACAATGGATAAATGTCTGGAAGAGTAGCCAGAGCATAAGAATTATGAATTCCTAACTACTATACCCTAAGTTGCAGACATGAAAAGCAATTAACAGACTAGAGTGAAAATAGGAAACACATTGCACGTAAAAGAAGATACATATTGGGAAAAGCAATGACACATGAATCTCTGCTATGATAAACAACTCTTTCTCTGTAATTTTATTCATAACACAGGTATCAAACTTATTTACAATGGAGAGCCTCAGCCCTAGAATGTTTCCCAATCCAATCAAATAACTCCTTCCTCCCTCTATCGGGAGTGTATTTATACTATTCTAATGTTGAGGCTACCGAACAAAAAAGTGTTACAAGTCACTATCATGCATTAACAGCACAATGAGTGGAACTATCGCCATGCTTTAAGAATAGAAACAATAAACATCATGGCAATGGTGGTCGCATTCGGCCCGAGTAACCATTCGACGTGCTTGGCTGCTACGGTGGATTGCGAGTATGATGCCCCCTTCCCTGTCCAAAACATGTGCTCCCATCATGTTCAAATGAAACTTTCTGCTTGGGCACACACTGGCAAGGTAGTTTGCATATTTCCTCAGTTCAATCACATCTGCCACCTCCTTCCTCACCGGGTAACACTTTTAGCCGCGGGATATGGAAGAAGTGCCGCATTGCTTCTGGTTGAGACAAACGTGTGGGGTGGCTTGTCATTCTTGTACTTCTCACCTCCAATGAGGTGAGCTCTCCCATAGGCAATAGGGTGTAGCATATCTACACCAGCCCCATCACCCTCAAAAAGTGGACTTCACAAACAGGGTTGCTAGGGCTTTAAACCCCTGACGCTCCCATCCGGACAAATGCTTATATAGGGAACAGTCAATGACTGTCCCCTTCTGCGGAGACTTTGGTGGGCACAATGTTATCAGGGGTTCCTGCTAAAACACTTACGAGGAGTAAGTATCTAAGCCCTGTGTCGTTGGCGGTGTGGGTATCACGTTTGGATCTCAATGGATGGTGTCATTCTCGACATGCAATACCAAGGTGACGGGTGAGTGTGGAAGCTTTTCACCAACCATCAACACCCCCAAATGGACAAGCTTCTCAAACCAGATCTTCATTGTCAAACTCTTTGGGCCTTTGCAGATTCATGGAGAAGTAAAACTTAGGTTCTGGAGATATGTTAATTCACTCTTATCGCTCTAGAAGTATATATAAGGCCTCGAGACTGACTCTAGCCATGATTGGTCATCATTCCTGCACACTCTGTCATCGAGTGTATTTGGTATCAACATGTGTGAGGGCGCGAGCACAGTGATCTTTTACTTGTTGGGGATCTAGTCACTTAGCTTCATCGATCGTGGTGCCTCACCATCTACTATGGGAAGTATTTGTGGACACCATCTGGTACCATAGATCCATGATGTAAATTTCATGATGTGGATGCTCCCACATTTCCTTGCTCTTTTGAAGTAGGAAATGGAATGGTCTCCTGCATCATGCTGGCTTTGCCTCGTGCGAGTGGCAGATTTGTTGGTTACTTTCCTTACTTCTGCAAGCCAACTCACACAAAAAGCCACTTATCATGACAAGACTCTATCAAAGGGATGATTCCACCATTACACATGCTACAAATGGCATCGGAGAAATTGGCCAATCCACAAGGATGCAGATTACACGCATGAACGTCTCCTCCACTGTCATCTCAACACTGGATGTCAAACCTATACCTTGGGATCCTTCTTAGCCATTCGATCCGAGGAATCTTTCACTTCCGCTGTCCATGTTCCATTCTTTCTGCTGCCAACTTCTCTCTTCTGAACACCGTGGGCAGTTATTGATCGTGACATGTTCTCAACCATTGATCACGACTGACCCTTCATGCAGTCGTAGATCTTAGTGGGCCCCATTATGTTTCGCAATGAGAAGCCTTGACATTCATCTGCGCTAGTCCGTTCTGTGAAATAAACCGTGGTCGTATATTTCTTTCCTTTATTATCGTGGCCATTGACCTTCGCGACTTCTACCTCTCTTTCGCGATTTGAAATCGCGGCTTCACCCACTCAAGTATGGCATGCGAAAATGATCAAGGCCGTAGATCTGACTCAAATCTCATCTCGACCGTAGAATGTTTCTGACTTTTAACCCATTTCTCAAATTGGAAATGCGGCTTCGGTTGAGCCTGTCTACTCGCGCAAAATGGTTTAGAGCCATTGATCCATCTTCGATCAATTTCAGCCTTTGACCTCGAGCCTTGCCCAACTCCTGCAGCACATCTTCCACTTTCTTCTTTGCTTTGCAACTCTAATATCTTGATGGAGAGTTCACATGAAATTCACAGGGATGAGACCTTCATCGAACTCCTATCAGGTTCTTAAATCAACTCTTAAAAAATGGAGTGTTAACAACTGGCTCCACGAGGGATGCTATCCTCCCAGTGAGGTAGCAAATAACCCCCGTAGACCAAGTGCCAAACCATTGGGATGCTTTCAACCTTTCTTTGACATCTCCATTCTGCTCTAAGTTACTGCTTCAGTGAATTCATGCCACTCTTGAAAATCATGCTGGTGACTGTAAACCTGTGCTGGTAACTGAAAAATGAAAAAAAACTAAAACAGTAATGAAGGAAATGCTCAATAAATTCCAATCTTATTCTTTCCTACCTACTCTACCTTACTTTGTACATAAATCTGATTAAGTGAAATCAGACATCTAATGAAGCCAATCAAGCAACTTGCCTAATATTTTTGTTCTTTCATTGTGCTTGATGGACATAAGCGAAATAGATAATGGGAGAAGGGAATGATAAACAAACTGATATTCAGAGTAGAGATGCAACCAACCACTTCCTTCGCCCATACCCTCCATGTACTCAACTACAGGGTCATAGAAATCACGACAACCTCCAGCATGCTCTGTCACCTACTCATGGGAAAGCCGTCCAGAGATTCCTTCTTCTAGAGATTCGTCAGTTTGACACTTGGAAGATTGCAGAAAAGGACCCACCGAATCTTTCTTCAATGGAGCCTCCCGATTTATGCTCGAAATTTCGGCAACAAGAGCTTGATATGCTTCAAGAGGGAAGTCCCCTACTTCTCTAGTGGAACCGAGTAGTCATATTCCTCCCGTGTGAGATGGTGCTACTGAAGGCGGAATATCAGAGAACGTGTTTATTTGGAGGCTGCTACATCTATCTTCATAGCTTGTCTCTTTACTACATATTTCCAACATATTAGTAGCATAAGAGGAATCGCCTGGCTAGCTCTTCTTACCTCCTTCTTTCTTGCACGGGCTTCTGGTCTACGCCATCTCCGTTTCTTTCTCCATTTGCTTGGAGGCATTAATAATGTGTCGTATAATTTCAAAAGAGGCATAACACAAGGGTAGGCTATCACCTCTAGTGCCCCTATCGTCCTTTCCTATTTCAACCTGTTGACTTCACATGGCATCTTGATTCCTTTCATCAGTAGGATTTGCTTCAACAGCTGTCTCGTTAGGTATATTATGTAGGTACTCTTCTTCATATTCATCGTACATAGGTATACCAAACTCTTTCTTAAAATCATCCTCTACAGACCAGGGATGGTGCAGGTTGCCATCTTCAAAGAACAGCCTTGCAAGACTGCCTGTTCCAGCCTCAATCCGGTCATCTTTCTGCATACCATGAGAGGTCTTTGATGGGCCAGAGACTTCCTCTTTCTGCTTGTAGGGCCCAACCAATTTGTATGTATCTTTTATCTCACCACCACTATCTTGATCTGACAATTTCATGGACATCTTAAGGTTTTCCTCAACCTCCAAACAATCAGCGAACATCTGCTGCAGGGTGGTTGATTTTCTCTCCAAAAGAAGCAAGGACAGGTCAAGAGGAAAGGCGGCTGCATAATAGATCTTAGCATCGTTCTCAAGAGGTTGGACTTCCTTAGGCATGTTATAATAAAAGCTTGTGAATCTTCTATTAAAACTAGATATGGCCTCACCCTTATGCCTCCTCAGGGAATAAAAATCTGAAAGTATTTGCTCCAATGGCCTTCTCCTACACTAAAACTCCAAGAAGGTGTAAGAAAATTCTTCCCAGGTGTTGATGGACTTAGGCTGCAAGTGTTTAAACCATCCTTTGGCATCTCCTTACAGGGACAGGGTGAAAGCCCACATGCATACATCATCATGATCGATCTCAAAAAGGTCATAGAAATTATCAAAGGCTTGTAAATGTTTCTCAGCATTCAAGTCTTGGGATTCTCCATCAAAATTTGGGAGGTACTTGTAATATCTCGCGGGAAAATCATGGAGGATAGGAGGTAGTTGTAGTGGTTCATATCGGCTTGGAGAAATAGGAGGAACAAGGTTAGGCACAATAGCCAAGCTATTGGCCAAGGTTTCAAGAATTTCACAGGGATGTCCTTTGACATCGTGAACCCCTAGATAAATATCTAGGCCATCATCAAATGTACAAGATGATGCAATGCTTTCGGTTCGTAAAGAAGGATAAACAAGAATATATTCATAGCTCTGTTCAGAATGAGTTGAACCATAAAAAGTTGTTTTGATAAATCTGGGAAAAGATAAGAGCAAAATTACAAGGTAGGATAAGACATCCTGAAAGAAATGCAGACCTGAGTATCTAGACCTTCCATCAGGCATTTCTAAATTTTTTAAGGAATCCATTTTCCAAACGGAGCCTGCCATCTTTCCTCGGCCATTTGATTTCTAGGTCATGCCACCAGCGGAGTCACTGAAGTCTGAATCCTTCAAGAGTGGAGTCGCCAGGTGAAAAGTGCTCAACCTTCTTGATGTCTAGCCAATTGTTCACCATCAACAACCAGATCTAAATCTTTGTCATTCTCCCTAGGGAGGATCTTCAATTTCGTCCCCAGCAACAGTGCCAGTTTGTTAGCATTAGAATTGAGCCCAAACGTTGCGAAAGGCCCACTCTCAGGTAATAGCAAAACCACTTTAGACTGTGCCTCTGGCCCTGCGCAGTCAGAGAGGGATCTCTCATTTGTCACCAGAGTATACTCCACATAATATTTTCAATCTCGTGTGTCACCGAAGTCTACTCCACATAGGATTTTCAATAGACATGACTAGGGGGGTAGGATCCTGAATGGAACAAAGTGTGTAAGAGTGAGATGCAAGGTGGGATTATCAAGGTGGGAACCATTGGAAATGGAGTTGATAACCTGCATAATGAAATCTTGCAAGAGAAAAGGAAGGCGTCGGGTAGCAAACAGAGGCAAGGTAGCCATTGATCTCTCAATCACGAGATTTTTAGCGGGTGGTTGGAGGACGAGAGAGAGAACAGTCCATCGCGTGGAGCACCAACAAGATGAATTCCAAGCAACTTTAGAATAACAATGGATAAATGTCTAGAACAGCAGCCAGAGAATAACAAGTATGAATTCCTAACTACTATACCCTAAGTTGCAGACATGAAAAGAAATTAACAGACTGGAGTGAAAACAGGAAACACATTGCACGTAAAAGAAGATACATATTGGGAAAAGCAATGACACATGAATCTCTGCTATGATAAATAACTCTTTCTCTACAATTTTATTCATAACACAGGCATCAAACTTATTTACAATGGAGAGCCTTAGCCCTAGAATGTTTCCCAATCCAATCAACTAACTCCTTCCTTCCTCTATCGGGAGTGTATTTATACTATTCTAATGCTGAGGCTACCGAACAGAAAAGTGTTACAAGTCAATATCATGCGTTAACATCATAGTGAGTGGAACTATCGCCACACTTTACAAATAGAAAAAATAAACATCATGGCGCTGGCAGTCACATTCGGCCCAAGTAACCGTTCGACGTGCTTGGCTGATACGGCGGATTGTGAGTATGATGCCCCCTTCCCTGTCCGAAACGTGTGCTCCCATTGTGTTCAAATGCATATTTCCGCATGGGCATGCACTAGCAAGTTAGTTTGCATATTTCCCCGGCTCAATCACATCCGCCACCTCCTTCCTTACCAGGTAACACTATTATCCGTGGGCTATGGAAGAAGTGTCGCATTGCTTCCCGGTTGAGACAAACCTGTGGGGTGGCTTGTCATTCTTGTACTTCTCACCTCCAGTGAGGTGAGCTCTCCCACAGGAAATAGGGTGTAGCATATCTACACCAACCCCATCACCCTCGGAAAATGGACTTCACAAATAGGGCTGTTAGGGCTTTAAACCCCTGACGCTCCCATCCAAACAAATGCTTATACAGGGAACGGTCAATGACTGTCCCCTTCTGCAGAGGCTTTGGTGGGCCCGATGCTATCAGGGGTTCCTGGAAATACACTTACAGGCAGTAAGAGTCCAGGTCCCACGTCGTTGGGGGCACGGGTATCACGTCTAGACCTTGATGGTCGGTGTCATTCTCGGCATGCAATACCAAGGTGATGGGTGACTGTGGAATATTCCCACCAACCATCAACACCCCCAGATGGACAAGCTTCTCAAACCAGATCTTCATTGTCAAACTCTTTAGGCCTTTGCAGATTCATGGAGAAGTAAAACTCAGGTTCTGGAGATATGTTAATTCACTCCCATGGCTATGGAAGTATATATAAGGCCTCGAGACTGACTCTAGCCATGATTGGTCATCATTCCTGCACACTCTGTCATCAAGTGTATTTGGTATCAACATGTGTGAGGGTGCAAGTAGAGTGATCTTTTACTTCCTGGGGATCTAGTCACTTAGCTTCATCGGTCGTGGTGCCTCACCGTCTGTTGTGGGAAGCATTTGTGGATGCCATCTGGTACCATAGATCCATGCCGCAAAGTTCATGATGTGGATGCTCCCATGTTTCCTTGCTCTTTTGAACTAGGAAACGGAATGGTCTCCTGCATCGTGCTAGCTTTGCCTCGTGCGAGTTGCGGATTTGCCGGCTACTTTCCTTACTTCCGCAAGCCAACTCACACAAAAATCCACCTATCATGACATGACTATGTCAAAGGAATGATTCCACCATTACACGTGCTACAAATGGAGTCGGAGAAATCAGCCAATCCATAAGGATGCAGATTACACGCGTGAACGTTCCTCCACTATCATCTTAGCACTGGATGTGAAACTTGTACCCTGGGAGCCTTCTTAGCCATTTGATCTGAGGAGTATTTCACTTTTGTCATCCATGTTCCATTCTTTTTGGTGCCAACTTCTCTCTTATGAACACCAGGGGCAGTTATGGATCGTGACATGTTCTCAACCGTCGATCGTGACCGACCCTTCATGCAACCATAGATCTTAGTGGGCCCCATTATCTTTCGCAATGAGAAGCCTTGGCGATCATTCGTTCTAGTCCATTCTATGAAATAAACTGTGGCCATAGATTTCTTTCCTTTCTTATCATGGTCGTTGATATTCGCGACCTCTACCTCTCTTTCACGATTTGAAATTGCGGCTTCACCCGCGCAAGTATGGCATGTGAAATTGATCGAGACCGTAGATTTGCCTCAGATCTCTTCTCGAACGTAGAATGTTTCTGACTTTTAACCCATTTCTCAAATTGGAAACAAGGCTTCGGTCGATCATGTCTATTCACATGAAATGGTTTAGAGCCATTGATCCATCTTCGATCAATTTCAGCCTTTGATCTCGAGCCTTGCCCAATGCCTGCAGCACACTTTGCTTTGAAACTTTGATATCTTGATGGAAAGTTCACATGAAGTTCATAGAGATGAGACCTTCATCAAACTCCTATTAGGTTCTTAAATCAACTAATAAAAAATGGAGTGTTAACACATTGTGACACGGTTTGGGTGTCCCTGAATTTTGATGAGTGACTGGGCCACTCACTTCGTCAAACGAACGGTGAAAGCGCTAACCGAGGAGTTGCAAGTGCAACATAAGAGGAGTACACCATACCATCCATAGGCGAATGGGACTGTCGAATAATTCAATAAAATCTTGGAAACAACATTGACTAAGGTGTGTAATGCTAACCGCGATGACTGCGACCTAAAAATTCCAGCAGTGCTATGGGCCTATCGCACTACTTGCAAACGGCTGACAAGAAATACATCATTCAATCTAGTCTATGGGAAAGAGGCAGTCATGCCCATCGAATAAATTGTTCCTAGTTTGCGCATCACCGCGGCGACGAGCATGGATCACGC
Source organism: Pseudotsuga menziesii (assembly GCA_001517045.1). Taxonomy (NCBI): domain Eukaryota; kingdom Viridiplantae; phylum Streptophyta; class Pinopsida; order Pinales; family Pinaceae; genus Pseudotsuga; species Pseudotsuga menziesii. The sequence goes on from LPNX010785543.1 coordinate 290,695, forward strand.
ATGGATGATGTAGCAGCATTAAAAGAGTGCATTGCACAGTTGATCCAACTTGAAGAATACCACTTTATTGCTGACTTCCACTAGCAGGTCGAGAAGGATTAGCAGAAGGCAAGGCATGATCGCCACATTAAGAAAAAATAGTTTGCAAAAGGATATTTGGTGCTGTTATATGACAGAAAGTTCTTAAAGCATCTAGGTAGGTTACAAATGCACTGGTTAGGTATGTATCTTGTTCATTCCATTACTTCTGGAGGTGTAGTTCAGTTACAGCAATTAGATGGCGCGGTATTGTCGACGCTCATCAATGGGAGTCACTTGAAGCCCTATAGGATGAGTCCAGAGCTACACACTACTTGAGGCACTGTGAAAAAAAAATGATGATGAATATTTTGTTTCAAAGCAGCAAGGCAAGCATGAGGGAAGAGGCTACGCAAGGTTAGAGTTTGTAGTGCTGAATGGTCGACCACTTGCGATAGCTACAGGGCTGTGGGTTGGTCAAATCAAGTAATAAATGCAGGTAGTTAAAACAGTTGGTTGGCAGTGCTTGTTGAAGTGACGTGCATTAATGGCTGATCCGACCGTTAGAAGAGTAGGATTATCGGTGGATTTGGCGTCATTACTATCATATTTATTCATAATGGTGATCATAGATTTGGTAATGATTATTTTGAATTAGAAGTGGCTATAAAAAGTGTGCGGGACACAGGAGGATGACATTGTTTAGTGGAGGAAGCAGAGTGTTGAGAAGAGGGTGAATTGTGCAGTGTGTTGCAAGCTTTTGAGTGAGTTGCATAGTAGAAGGTTAGAGTTGTCAGGTGCATTGTAAGGCTTGGGCGTGAGGCATGTTGAGCGACCTCAACGCTATTGAAATTTCCAATGAACAAGAGTCCCATGTCGAAGAAGAAGTCATGAGCATGCCAGTTGGCTCATCGTCTATCCCCAAGCGGAAACGGCAGGCTTAAAAGCCTAGTTCCACACCGCCGCAAAAGAGGAAAACCCGCACATCGACAAGAGTGCAAGGAGAAGGAACTACACAAACTAGGCCATCAAGCTCGGGACCTGTAGAGTCTACGGTGCCTAGGGGCATCTCTGTTCATGATATTTTGGGGTATGTCACTCCTACGTGTCTGGGAGCAAAACCAAGGCAGCTAACGAAAAGTCAAAAGTTGCCACCAAAGTTACTACCGCTGTCAAAAGGGATGACGTGCTCGGTTGACATCATCCCTGCCTTGATCCTGTTGAAATTCGAAGACCATGACTTGCTGTTACTCAAAGATATTCAGGATGAGCCCTACGAGTTAGTACTGACGGTGCCTAGTGCCCCCATTCAGCTGATTCATAAACCTTGGGCGAGTGGGTTAGACCAATCTGGATTGTTGGGGCTCATCAATATGCCTCATTTTGGGTGACTAAATGAATCCCATGCGTGTGTTAAGCAACTGTTGGCCTGTTTCCATGGGGGGGCGCTTTGGTTGAATATGCCCATCCCTGTTACAATAGACTTAATTGTGAGCATTACAGGCTTGCTGAAGGCTGGGGAAAATCTGGCGCAGTATATCCACGGAAGGGATACTGACAAGAACCTTGCCAAGCAGCTGAAGGAGCGCTTTGGCTTACAGCATGATGTTCATGCTTATCGCATTGATAGCATCAACTCACAAGTGGTGTGTATTAGCACACAGATTCTAGCGAGTAAGGTTGTTCGGGGAAATTTCCTAGTCCAATGTAACTCGGGTGTCATCACATGTGCCCAGAAGTGTGCTGAAGGGGTACAGATGAATTTGTTTTTGTTCCTACTTAATCAGTTGCTAGAAGATGCTCTTTCCGCTCAGGCTGGGTGGCCATTTTCATATAGTTTGCTCTTAATTCCTATTGCGCTAGTATCCTAGATGGAACCTAAAGACTACCAACCAATGGTGGTTGATGCGGCAAAGGTGCACCAAGGTGCACGGTATCAGAAATTATGGTGGGTTGAAGAGCCCAGCCAACAGGCAGATTGTGCCATTCATTTTTGGGTCTATTGGGAAGTGTTGCAAGCTGCAGCCATCATCATTCCCCGCGTATCTCCTTATGCCGCATCCAAGTATGAGCAGATAATTTGGTTCGACATCGAGCCCCACTCTATTTACATTCAGGCACAACGGGACCCCAACCGGTAGTGGCTACCTTTGGCTTACAATGTCATGATGGAATAATTGGATGTTATTGTTCAAGAGTGGTCAGCTGAATGGCACAACCAGGTGAGTCGGGAGGAAATGTCTAAGGAGCCACCACCTGATGCCCCAAAAGAGCCTGCCCAGAAGGAGCTGAGTATTCACGGTTTTGACAATGAGTCATCGTTAGACCGAGAGGCTGAAGCGCAGTGCATGCAAGAAGAGAATCACACCAAATGGAACCAAGAATATGATGCAGGTAGTGGCATCAGGTTGGGGATGGAGGAACAACTACAGTGGCTCATCAAAGTGGTCACTGACTCCTCTGAGGTTGCGACATAGGCGATCTGAGAGTCGAACCATAAAGAATTCGGTGTGGTAAGAGATAGATTAAATTTCATTTTTTATATTGTTTCTAGGCAGACATCTATGAAACCTATGATGCAGGGTGTCCCGTCGATCAGCACTGAGCCCTGGGCTAGGAACATGCAAGTTCCCTTGACTACGATCGACGCACGAAATGAGGAAGTACACCAATTGCTACGACCGATCCAGAGCATGGCTTTGGATCTGAACAAGTTATCAGCTATGGGGTTGGTGGAGTTGCAGCACATTACCACCCTGGAATTGGAAGACCAAAAGAAATAGCTGATTGAGGGCTATGTCCAGTCACAGACCGCGGCTGAGAAGCTACAGAAAGAGGCGGAGGAGCTGCATCAGGTCCGAGTGTAGCTGGCGAAAGAAAAAAGTGTGAGAAATAGACACATTAAAGGCCACGCAAGCTGAGCTACAGTGGAAGGATGCCGAGGAGATTACTAAGCTGAAGAAGGTGCAAGACTGCCTGATCGTTGAACAAGTGCAGCTGTGTGCAAGATGCGACGAGGTTGAGCAAGCTATAATTGAGGCTTATCAACATATCTTTGAAATCACGGCTGATCTCACCCCAGTCAATAAGGAAAAGCGATTGGGGAAAACTATTGTCCAACTCCAGGATACCAACCTAGTGCTCAATTCCTTGGTCCAACCTATGACGCCACCGAAGTAGGTTGTTGAAAGGAAGGATTCCATTGAAGAAATCGTGACTTAGTTCGAAACCATAGAGCAAGAGGCCAAGACAATTATGGAGGTGACAACGTAGTTTTGGCAGAGCATTGTCTAAGATGAGCAGCTTGATTAGTTGACAGCATAGGTGTAGGAAGTTGAAGGTCAGCTGACAATGTTGAAGACAGCACTGCGGGTGATACCGATGATGGTGCAGATCATGAGGATCGATGAGTTAAAGGATCTTCAGCATCGAGCTGCCCATGCCCAGGAACACCAGTAAAAGCATCGTGCTCAGCTAGATGAATTCCAAGAAATCAGTGGACAGTTGGCTGTTAAAGTAGTCTCCACACTGTAGGCGGTGCAGAAGAATCGGCAAATGATCGACGATAAGGCTAGAGAAGAGACATCTATTACAAGATCTAACTGATCAAGATCAACTAGAGGTGAAAAGGTAAGGATAAAATTTTGTAGATGCATGGAACGTTTTCTTAATAAAGGAGGATCATGTGATTATGTTAATGAGAACATAGGTGACATTGAGTTTCCCTTGAGGTATAGACATCTTTCCAAACGATGGATACCCAAGGAACTACCCCAAGCAGACACAGATTTCTTCCTCAATGGGAGGATTTATCACATTGGTCCATTGTCTTTACATGGATTGGGGCTATTTTCTATGGATTGCATAATGGTCAAATATGGCACCGAAACTGAATTGATGGAGTATGTTGGACCAGGCTACAAATACAATGGTTCGTTGTTGTTGGTATGTTATATGCAAAGTATGCGAAGATACAAAGTTGCACCAAATTATATAGAACTATTGGACAACAATATAAAAAAAGGATATACTATGTATATTGATGGAAGGCCAAAATATTTCAAAAATATCGCAGGGTTTATAAATAGTACACGACCAGGGACAACACATAAGCTACCCAATTTCATATTTGAGGGGCGTGAAGAAAATCGTGTATTCATATGTGCAACAAAACCAATAGTTGCAGGTGAAGAGTTGTTGATCGATTACAATTCGAATCCAATATATGTGGGGATTTCTATTATGGGGGTAATTAACTTATACAACATTTTTTTTAACTAAAATGGTTAGATTTTTTTTTTAAATAGAGTCGGGTGTGAATTGGCCAGAAAATGAACCAATCAACCATTTATAAAAATACCAGGAGATATAGATCTAGAAGCAAAGAATTACAAAGCTCATTAGCTTGAGGATATTTCCAATTGAAGGACTAATTTCCAAAATAATCTCAAGGGAGTGGCTGAAATGAACTTGGTTCTCCATTGATGCCGAGTTTCCAAGAGGAAGATGACATGCTTTATTCGCCATCAGGTCAGCGTGATTATTTAACTCATGTAAAATATGGTAAGAGGACACACTTTCAAAATAATTCAAAATATTATGGATAAGCTGCAGAGTTTTATTCAAAGAAGGGTTGGAAAATTGTTCTTCAGAGCTTATCATTTTGATCAGGATCTCAGAGTCCCCAAAAATTCGAACTAACTGAAATCCCTTTTCTTTTCTAATCTGACAGGATTTTAGAAGGCTATAGGTCTCGGCCTGATTATTAGAGCTAACTCCAGGACCCCAACTGAAGGAGGTTTGGCTTGAACAGTCTAGAGAAAATACCATCCCACCGGCACTAGAAATTCCAGGATTACCTTTGGATGCACCATCGAAAAAAATAGTAGCAATGCCTGAGCTCTTCCACCACATAAGAAAATCTGCAGCAGTAAGCCTAATTCACCAGGTTTAAGGAGAAGTTGGTTTAAGAAAAGAAGCATTTCTCCCAATCATTGTAGGAGGAATTCCCAACCATTCGACAAAATCTAAAGACACCATGGAATTATTTTTTTGATTTGCTAGTAGACTCCAAAATCATCCTTTTCACTTTGCTTGCTGCATCTTTGGGAGAGGGAGGGATTCCATTAAAAATGCAATCATTTAGAACAAGCCAAGTTATCCACCAAATCAATTTGGGAATTGTTTTCCATAGTTTTTAACTCTTTGAATTTGTCCCCTTCAAGATAGAATTATGATCATGCTAGGAACCATACAAAGGAATGATGGATGATTGAGAATGAGCAGCCACCGTCAATCCATCAAGAACAAAATTCCAAACTACTTGGGTAAAATCACAATTGAGAAAAATATGATATGTTGTTTCTGTTGCCGATAAACAAAAACTACATCTAAAAGGGCCATGAAAGCCACATTTGGAGAGGTTATCACCTGCCAATGCCTTATTGTGCAAAAGAAGCCACATAAATAAATTAACCTTTGGAAGACTATATGAGGACCAGACAGACTTCCAAATAGTTGGGGATATAAAAGAAGGGCGAGAAGGTTGTAAGGTAGAGAACCCAAAAGATGCTGAGTAATTTCCAGTAGGCCCCCAACCCCAAATATCCTTAGATAATCGATGGATAAGTGCTAGACCTAAGAGACTTGTGATCAACAATTTCTGTTGTTGTTGTAGAGGCTATGGGAGCTCCAGAAAAACTCAGCCAACCCAGGTTCCATTATCATCCCAAAGGCATATATCGACAAGCCTAAGAAGACCCTTATTTATTAACCAAGATTTAATCTCACTTAACTGATTTAAAGTTGAATGAGGAGGATTTCCCATAATACTATCTTCCCATAGTAAGGTTTTCATCCCATTACCAGGGATTCTGTAAATCTAGTGATGAATATGATCAATGCCTTTTTCTACACAAATTCCATATTGTAGTGCCAGAGAGAGTATTAGCTGGTTGTAAATTTCTTATTGAACATCCCTTGAGATATTTCTTATGAAGAATCTTGCTGACTGGATGTTTTTTTCTGCAATCATTTGCCAAATAATTTTTCTGCCTAGATCTAGATTAGCCAATATGGGATCTCTAATTTTCAACCCACCTTCCGACATAGGTTTTTCAATCATTTCCCAGCCAACCAAATGCAGCTTATTCAATTACCTTTGCCACCATTCCAAAGAAAGTCCTGAAGAAGTTTGGAGATCTGGGCAGTGATGTATTTGGTCAATAGGAGCAAAGAGGATTGGAATATAGGGATATCTGAGAGAACCACCTTTATAAGAACCAGCTTACCAGCCATCGTTAACCAATATCCTCCCCATGAGATAATTTTAGCTTTTATTTTACGAATAACTTCCATCCAAAGCAAGGGAGGGCAGGGTCCCAAGGTTAATGGGAGTCCCAGATAATTGATATTATCCCATTTTTCAAAGCCAGGAAACCCCAATTTACCAGAAATTATCTGCATTGTTAGTTGATCAATATTTCATCCAAAAACATCACTCTTTCTTTTATTGATCAATGCTCCTAAACTTTGGAAGAAATTATGGACAACTTCATTAAAAGCTCGAGCTATAATGACCGAAGCCCCTCCAAGAAGTAAAGAGTCATCAGTGAAAAGAGCATGATTGATGGAATCCACACCTTTAGCTGCCTTTATGACTAGAATAGTGCCTGCAACCATTCAGCAGAGAGTTTCCTGCTTAAAGATTCGGCCATCAATATATAAAGAAATGGTGACAAAGGGAAATCTTGGCGAATTCCTCTAGTGGCTTGGAAGAAATATGTTGGTCTCCCATTAACCAGAAGCGCTATCCAAGGCTTATCTGTGTAGGATTTAATCAATCTAACAAATTCACCACTGAATCCAAAAGAATGGAGAACTTGGTAAAGGAAATTCAAATTTACTCTGTCAAAGGCGTTTTTCATGTCTAGTTTGATGATCATTCCTTTTTCCTTTCTTTGGTAGATGAAATGCACGGCTTCTTGAACTTGTATCACATTGTCAATAAGGTGTATTCCTTTAAAAAATCCCCCCCTGGAGAGGAGAAATTAACATCCCTATCAAAATCTTGAGTATGTTTTCTAGGAGTTTGGCCAGAATTTTATAAGAGGCATTGCAGAGTGAAACTGGTCTAAATCTATCAATGGTTTCTTGATTTGTCTCCTTAGGTATAAAAGCTAGAGAGGTGGATTTAGTTCCTCCTCCAACTTTATCTTTTTTAAGGAAAGCGGAGATCATTCTAACAAGGTCTGATTTGATAATATGCCAACACGCTCTATAGAAGTGGATGGAGAAGCCATCCGGACCAGGGGCTTTGTCTGGTTCCATGGCCCAAATTACATCAACAATTTCTTTTTCTGAGAAAGATTTCACTAAACCTGCATTAAGATCATCAGAAATTAAAGAAGGGATAAAAGATAATAACTCAGCACTCACAGCAGTGTCAGGGACACGTTCTTCTGTGAACGGCAACTGAAAATGTGAAAGAGCAGCCTATTGTATTTTCAAATGTCCTTTGATAACCTCTCCATCACTAGAATTGATTTCTGATATGTGATTGTGAGAAATTCAAGCTCTACACTATTTATAAAAAAAAGCTGAGTTTTTATCGCCGACAAGCAGCCATAGACTATGAAATTTTAACTGAAATTGTTCTTCTTCCTGGAAAAAAGAGAGGAAAGAAGAATATTGAGTAGAACACTCTTTCATCAGCAACGGTTTAGTAATTTCCAAATCCTCCATATTGAATTGAATCTCTTCTAAACCCTGTACAGACTCTTTCCTATGACTGTAAGGAGTCGAGACAGGTTTTTTTATCCAACTTTTCAATGCAATTTTGAGGTGTTTAATCTTATGTTCCCATAAGTAACTGGGAGATTCATCGACTAAAAGAGACCAGGCACCAATCACAATTTCCTAAAATCTATCCTTGTCGATCTAGAGAGGACTAAATCTGCATGGGATTGGGCCTATATTTTCCTCCTCTTCGATAAGAAAGGGGATTGGATGATGGTTTGAGGTTAATTTAGGCATAATTTTAGAAGATATCAGATAGTTACCATCCAGCAGTGAACTTTGTACTAAAAATCTGTTTAAACGAGCTAGTATGCTGGCAGCCCCAGTTCTATTATTTGACCATGTGAATCGCCCTTTCTTGGGTTTGAAATCTAGTAGATCCCAGGCATGAATCAAATTCTCTGCGAGCTCATGAAAATGGTCCTTGCATCAAACTACTCCTTTTTTCTCCACTGGATCAACAATAATGTTAATATATCTGGCCACACTAATATTGTTAGGAGAGTGAGTTTCAATAAAATGTGACAGAGTAGTCCAGCAGTCCTTCTTTTCAATAAGATTTACTGGAACGTATAGGTTAAAGAGAGCCAAGGAGGTCTTGCTAGAGATATGTTGAAGATCTCTAAAGATCCAGTGTTGAGATGCATATGACTCTTTCAACAAAAATACTTCCTCGGACCATAAAGTTTCCAGTCCTCCTGAAGGGCCCCTTACACTGACAGCCATTCCAGAATTCATTTTCCACTTAGTTTTGCTTTAAAAAAGCAACGCATATTCATAAATCTTAGTCTCTTGTAATAAGAGGATATCTAAAGGTTCCATTCTCAACAAATCTTTCACTGCTTCTGCCTTCTTGGGATTCCCCAAGCCCCTACAGTTCCATGAAGTAATTTGCATTCTTTACCTGAAGAAGAGGGAGTTTGTCCTCCCTTTGGGGGTCTGTTCCTATTATTTTTGCAACAAGAAATTTCTAATGTAACCTAACTTCCTTTCATCTTTAATCACTCGGCTTCTTCATCTCGAATCTCCTTTCAAGATTTCCTTCCTACCTTTTTGGTAAAATGTTCATCTTCTCCTGAGGATCCTGAAGACTCTATCGATTTCTTCTTTAATATTTCCACATAGGAGGGAGGAGAGGTGGCTTCTACAAGAGAATTAAGAGGTTCTTGCATGATTAAGTATGCCATTGGAGTTTCTAGAATAATTGAGTCTGTCATTGGAATTTCTAGAATTAGAGGTTCAGAATTTTCCATAGAGACTAGATGTATTTCTCCCTCTTCAATCTGCTCTTCCGAGGCCTGCACTTCACCTTCTTCTAGGAAAATAGAGTTATCCTCAGCTGAGCTTAAGAGTACAAAGGGATTTGAGGAGGTAGAATCCTATCAAAGCCGGAGATATTTTCTCTTTTCCTTTTCCGTCATTACCTCTTCGACCTTTCAAATTATTAACATGATTGCTGATGGTTGGTTTCTGGACTTGAGTCCATTGTTTAGCCTTTTCATTTTCCATTTCTACCTATATTTTTTTCTTACAATTACAAGCAAAATGGCCATATTCATGGCAATGTCTGCATTTGAAAGGGATCTTCTCGTAATCGAGATCCTATACATAAGACCATTTAGCTTAATTGCCTCCAGAAGCCCTATCTCTAAGTCAACTTCCACGCAAATTCGAGCACATGAATATTGGTCTTTCATCTATGCCCTATCAATGTACTTTCCAAGTGTGTTTCCAATAGCTTCTAACAATTCTGAATTCCAGCAATGAAGGGGTGTTGAAATATTGTAACTTCGAAGAATATTCTATATGTATCTTTTGTGGTCCCCAATGGTCCTATCGGGAGAGCCACTTGTATTATCTTGTACCCTGATGCTTCTAATCGGAAGAACTAAAAAGAGTCATGAAGTTGTCCCCTCTAATTGTAAAGGTGGGTCATTAGCACCCCAGTGTGGTTACTTGAGCCTACATGTGTAACTCGAGCCTACATGATTAACTTGAGCCTACATGTCAGATGAGTTAATTGAAGTGAACGGATGAATATAAATAGAGGTGTAGCTCTCCTCATTTGAGCACACACTGTCACTTGTGTAGCGCAATAGTGGAGAAGAGAAGTAACTGGAGAAGGAGTAGGATCAGGCTTTGATCTCCTTACTGGTTTTATCTTTTATCTTTTTGGGGCATCTATATTGAGGAAGCTTTTGCTAGGTTTTTCCCTTTAGGGTTTTCCCATGACAAATATTTGTGTTCCTTTTGTATGGTTGTGCTTGTCTATCTTTCAGTGATCCTGTTTATATGATTTTGTTATGAAAAATGAAATGAAATACCGATGTCTTAGCTAAGCATATGAAAATTTAACAAGGGGAAGATGAGGGAGCCTTACCCAAAACGAGACGGCCAAAGGGACATCCTGAGTGGGGTCGAAGTCCAAATTCCATTTATTCAGATAAAGGCCCTGAGGACCCATAAAATATGGCCCATTACGGAATATGAGGTCTCGTTCTTTGGCGAAATCAAACACAAAAACATAGTACCCTCTTCCAACAAAGTGATTATGAATACCTTTTGAGACTAGTGGCCTCCGATTTCTCTGAACCCATCCTTCTATGGCCTTCGAGGAGGGACAAAGGCCTTTAAACTGTCCAATGAGCCCTCTCTCTGTAAGATTCACTGCAGTCCGACTAGGACAATCTACTGGTAGATCAACAGATGGGATTTCAGTTTTCTTTACCAAGGTCTGAGTCAATGGGGGTCCCTTCCTCTTCCCACTGGAGGAAATAAGACGCTTAAATACTTCAAGATCTAGGGGAAGTGGAGGGGAGGGGCTCTCCAGGATCCATAACTCAGACAAATCCTAGAAGCTATGACAAGAAGAGATGGATAGATCCCAACCAAAAAATAAAAGGGCTATTCTCATATAAGATCCAAAATACAAACCAGAGCTTCGTGAAGCAAATCGTGCACTGAAGCAAGGAAGCTGATATTGCAATCCGATCAAGAAGCTGTGCCAGGAAACACAAATAGATTCTGATAGACCAGTGTTTCCCTGACCAATATCCAGCAGAGGAAGCCTCTTCTTTGTTAGATAAAACTTTCTTTGCATAGCAATGACCTACAATGAGGGCAGCAGTTCAAATTGAGAACCCGCACATCCTACTAGAGTAACAAACCAATCACGCCAGGAACTTCAACTCGAACCAAGGAGATGAACCCAACTCCAAATTCAGTTATTAAGACAAAAGGAAGGCCACCAAGCTGAGCAGAGAAGCTCAAGGAACTCCATGCCTGCAAGCAACGAAGGTGCAAAATCACAGAGGGCCAAGGAAAATTTTTAAATTTCTTCTTGGATCCAAATTTCATAAGAAGTCCAATTACTCTACATCTTATACAACATTTAAGTCAACCTTTGATAGATGAATTTTTATTTTCCTTTTTCAACAATTTTAGTTATATGTACTTTTCATTTTTAATATGTCTTAATTCTTTTATTGTGGTAGGGTGATCGTGGCCAGATGCCACAAGGAAGTGGACCTTATGAGGTAAAAATTAATGTAATAGTAACCACAATTCATGATTATATTACAATTGTTAAGATAATGTAGCAGTAACCACAATTCATTATTATATTACAATTGTTAACATTTGAAATTTTTTATGCTTATGAGCTTAATATTTCAAGATGATATCATGCTTATTATATAGTGGGAGGGGTGTACTCAAAACACACCTGCAAATTATGTTCATGTAAACATGACTAACATATTAACAAAAAAGGTTTTCTTCTTAATCACATTTATTAGACATGGTTCAATTTTTACTTTTCAATATGAATATGTCTTGTTTCTTGAATTGTGGCAGGATGGCCATGGGAAGTCACCAATGGTGTCACATCAGGTAAATGTTAGCGTAATAGTACCTAATAACATCAATGTAATAGTAACCACAATTCATGATTATATTATAGTTGTTAACATTTGACATTTTTTATGCTCATGAGCTCAATATTTCAAGATGATATCTTGCTTATTATATTATGGCAGGGGTGTACTCAAAACACACCTGTTGTAGCTGATTTTACCACACTTGGTAGATCACATCTTTGTGGCCTTCCATGTCGCTCTACAGACTCCTTGGACCCCATTTTCTCAAATTATACTTTGGTGTCCCAAGAAAATGCCCCAAAAACACATGTTTATGTGTATAGGCGACTTTTAAAGTAATATCCGCGTGTGCATGTAGCTTTTGAGCTAATACCCGTGTACATTGGGAAATGTGCATGAAGACAAAACTTTTTGGAGTTTTCCTTATTGAGTCCTGAATAACTTGACTCTTTGCCTTCCATATTCCTTGAGAACGCTCAGACTCGACCCTCCATTGCCTATTAGGAGTGTTATATATTGAGCCTCTTGGATACATTGAAGGAGGATAATTCGGAGAGCAAGGAAACTATAGTTCATTGTTGCCTCACTTGTTTATGCTTGAGTCTGCATCCCTTTGTCCCTTTGGAGCACATAGTGTTTCTATTACCAAGATTTCCTTTGCTTTGTAATATTTCCATTGTGATGGAGGATTGAAGTGGTGGAGGCCCAGGTGGAGGACTCAATTTCTCAAGTTCGAAGAAGTGCAGACATAGTTTTTCACTGTTCTATCTCTATTTTATTAATATAAATATCTATTTCATGTCCAATACATGTGCATAATTATGAATATTGTATCCATGGATGTAGTTATTTTTCTGATACATGATGGTTTATATATGCTAGAGGAGGACAAACACTTTTATATATAGCATGCTTGTCTTGTTTGTTGTTGTTGAGAGCGAATTGTGAATACAAACATGTTGGAAATAAATGAGGATCTACATCAACTGTCCAGAATAAGGTATGCTTCATATCCCTTAGGTTTAGATGTCTTTATTTCTCTTGCATATTGGAATGGATTGATTTTTGGTGTCATTCATTCTATTGTGGTATACCCCAAGCCATAGGAAGTTTCCCCACTCGATATTTTGTTTATTAAAATATCTCCACAACACCCTAGGAGCCTTTTTACCTTAGCGTATATTTTGTATCAACTCTAATCCTACCAACCTCAGTTGATAATTAAATATTAGGTGTATTTAAGATAGTAGAACACACCCAACATTTTTGGAACCGTTGTTGGGGAGTTGTTTTATAAGGTAGAATAAATAGGGTTCCTTTATGAAGTTTAGATAGATAGATAGATTAATTTTATATTACACAGCAAGAGGGAGGGGAGAACAGTAAGATGCAACGATGACTTCACTACGAAATTCCTGAAATTTCGATGGTGTAACAGCCAAACGCATCCACTATAGTGGGGTGCCCCAAAGCCTTGTTGTTCCTTTGTTGTTTTGTAAGTGTGTTGTTTTTCTTCTTTTAGAACTAGCGCATCTATTATAACAAGCGCCCCCAAATCCAGCAACAATAGTAATAGTATAAGTTTCCTTTAATTTAGTTTTATTTTCATGAACAAACTTAGAGATCCTTAGGGTAGATTTATTAAGGTAGGAAAAGCTATCGACATTTCTGCTCACTTTTCCAGGGGAAGTAACACCCCAACTACTAACTCACTAGAAAGGTATCGAAAAACACCTGAAGGGATTAATTCTGCTTGGAAACCTAAAGAAACTCTTCCAAGAGATCTTACCAAGGGAACCATAGAAGCAGAAGGAACCTTGCCCAGAGGTCCTAAGGACCTCATTCTGGAAGAAATTCAGAAGGACCAACCACTAGTAACCTCTAGTTCTCCACTACTCACACAACCAAAGGATGCGACCTTTTTACTAGTACGAAGTCTGAACTTTGTTGAATTTGTTGATCTTGAGCAGGTGAAATCCCTCTTTGGAAACCCCTTAGATACAATCATCTCACAAATTGAGACATCTATAGTAGAACCTACTTTCCCTCTCGGGCCATTCTGATATGACAAATCCAGGGATGTGTCTTCATCAAATGTTACATCCCTGCTGATGTCGATCTTCTTGCATCCTGGGAAGTATATTCTGTAAGCCTTTGAGATTTCAGAGTATCCCACAAATATACCCTTCTTCCCTGAAGGATCTAATTTTGTTCTCTTCTCTTTTGGAATATGTATGTACACTGGACAGCCGAATATTTTGAGATGGCTGACTTCTGGTTTCTTGCCGAAAAAGACTTCTTCAGGTGTCTTGTTCTCGAGTACTCTGTGTGAAGTATGGTTCTATACATACACCATTGTTCTTGCAGCTTTTTCCAATAGATGCATAGGAATATCTTGATCATGAAGCATAGCTCTTGCAGCTTCCATGATGGTTCTATTCTTCCTTTCTGCAATCTCATTATGTTGTGGATTATATGGAGTGGATAACTCCCTCTTAATCCATGATTATTTGCATAAGTCTTTGAATTCATTTGATTTGAATTCTCCACCATTATTTGATCGAAAGGTCTTGATCTTCTTTTCTGTGTGGTTCTTGATCAAGGCTTTGAATTCCTTGAACTTGCTAAAAACTGCATCTTTGTTCTTCATGAAGTAAATCCATGTCTTCCTAGAAAATTCATCAATGAAAGAAACATAGTATACATACCTTCTTAGTGAACTTGATGACATTGGTCCGCATACATCGGAGTGGATGATTTCCAAGATTCCTTTTGCCTTGCTTTCGCTACTTGGAAATGTCTTCTTTGTATTCTTTCCTTCTGCACATCCTTTGTAGACCCCTTCATGTTTTGCTTGAATTTCTAGAAGACCTTCAACAGCTTTTCTTGCAAGTGGTAGTGCTCTGTAGTGCACATGTGCAAGCCTTCTGTGCCAAAGTTCATTTGGCTCTACTATGTCATGGACCAAGGCTTGTTCTGGATGGCCCTTCAATTTGTATAATACTCCTTCTTGTTCTCCAATTACTATTGTATCGTCAATAGTCTTTCCTCTTGGCCACATGAGAACTTGGCCATCTACAAATGCAACCCTCATGCCTTTTGCATCCAGTGCCGATATGGATAGAAGATTCTTCTTTAGTCCTAGTACAAACAAGACATCCTTCATTTTCATAGAATTTCCAGAGTCTAGCTTGTAGGAGGATTCACCACTACATTTTATTGGATATTGGTAGTCATCCCCAAATTTCACCTTATGGGGTGAATTATGTTCGGATGGTTTCTCAAAAGATTCCTTGAAACCTGTCATGTGTTTGGAAGCCCCACTGTCAATAAGCCAATATTTGCTTCCATGAGTGACAATTCCTGTGAGAGTGGAGATCAGAACATATTCTTCTTCACTTGAAGAGTCTTCAGTTTCTTGTTTTACTCTCTTTGTGGGAGGATCATCATCCTCAGTAGTGTGAGCATGATGTCTTCTTTTGGAGTTCCTCTTCTTCTTGGATCCATTCTTATTCATGGGAAAATTTATAACAAAGTGTCCTATTTCATCGCATGTATAACATCTGAGTTTAGATTAACCTTTCTGATGAGAATGCTTACCTTGGGGATGATGCTTTTCCCTTCTTCCTTTCTTGGAGTGTACTATGAGAGCTTGATATTCACTTCCCATCTTTTCTTCTCGAGCTACTATTTAAGCTTCTTCTTGTGAACATTCTTCCCACAGTCTACTGAACTTGACTAACTTCTTCCTAGCACAGATTCTTTGGATGAAAGAATCCCATGACCTAGGGAGGCCATTCAAGGTTGTCATCACAATTTATGCATTCTCGACTTCTTCATCTATTGCTTCCAGCTATTCTTTGATCTGGGAGACCCTTATGAAGTATGACTGGATGGTCTCCTCATTCTGGATCTTTACATTCTTCAATTGGTTCCTTAGAGTCATCTTCTGATTGATGTTCTTCCCTTCAAATAGTTTGGTTAGGGCATTAAACATAGCTTTAGGTGTCTTGAGGGAGGACACCTGTGGTATGAGGTGATCCTTGATAGAATCAACAATAATCATATTTTCCATAACCAACTTCTTCTTATGTAAGGCCTTAGCCTCATCTCCCTCTGGAACTAGAACCTCCTCACTGATATAGGAGTCCAACTCATTTTCTTCCAGGACTAGGGAGATCCTATACTTCCAGGCTTGGAAGTTATCAGCTACCTCAAGATTTTCATCAAGCTTGGTAAGATGAGACATCTTAACTGAGAACCTCAAATGGAAATACAAAATATTTATATCTTACCAGGTCAAGATTTTGGATCTGGATTTGGAGCTGAAATCCTGCAGTGCTGGTTCAGGAGCAGATTAGGGTTTTGCTTTTCTGGAGTTCTATCCAACCAAATGCTTTGATTTTGATCCCTAACTTAGATTTTTGGGAGGAGATAAATCCAGGCCTTGGCTCACTGAAAAATTCCACTTCTGTGAAAATCCCTAATTTCCAGCAACAGTGTCAGGTCCAAAACTGAAAAACCTCAGAATTGTATTTTGTTTCGACAGAAAGATGCGCCCTAGGGAGGAGAGTTATTCCATCCTTATTTTGCTGAAAATTTGTGGAGAGAGATCCAAAAAGTAGGAATCCCTAGTTCCCACAGCTGCATAGTGTCTTCTTCTCAGGTTAGCTCTGATACCATGTCAGATTTTTAACATTAAGCTAGCATAGCATTAAGATCTTTAACTGAGAGAACAACAAGCACAACAATCAAACACAAGAGACAATGAACATAGTGTTTTTCCTCGGGGAAACCATAAATGGAGAAAACCCCACAACATCCTCACAAATAGAATCAACACCAAAAGTGAAACCCCAAAACAGTAAGATGATCTCCCGACAGCAGTAACCTCTTTCTTCCTTGCCCCAGTGTCTTTCTCTTCCTCAGCTATGCGCTACAACTGAGTGTGTGATAAATAGAGAGGCTAGCTCTCTATTTATACTAATTCTCAACTTGACTAAACCCAACTAGGGCCGAATTCACTAGGTGAGTCTAATAACCCTAGTGCTTGGGAACTGTAGGGACTTTAACCCTTAGACAATAGGATGGTTACCCACCTTGACTTGACATGACTTGTTTACATTATATAAACTCTCGATAGGAACCTCGGGGTATGACATGACTCAAGTACATTACAAATACATCCCGGAATAAACATCAGGTTATAATACATAAGAAATACAAGTGAATACATTCCGAAGTTACAATTACATCAACATGGAGGACACTTTTCTGATAGAGGGAAATCATATAAAGTACTGCACTCTAGTTATTACTGGCCAAGCATTTTTAAGGATGCTACCATGTACATTAAAGGATGTGATAGTTGTCAAAGAATGGGTAGACCCACAATATCAGACCAAATTCCTTTACAACCTCAAGTCATGATTGAGCCTTTTGAAAAATGGGCTCTTGATTTTGTAGGACCAATCTCTCCCATGTCTCGTAAAAAGAAATATATATTGGTTTGCACATATTATGTTACCAAATGGGTAGAAGATAAAGCTTTGTTTAGGGCTACAGAGACATCTGTAGTAGAATTCATATATGAAGAAATATTTACCCGATTTGGTGTACCTAGAGAAATTGTCATAGACCAAGGTACTCAATTCACTTCCAAATTAATGCAAGAACTCACTACGAAGTATGGTATCTGACATTGCAATTCTTCACCTTACCATCCTCAGGCCAATGGACGGGTAGAATCAACCAAAAAAGTATTAGAATTTATTTTAACCAAGACCATTCACTTACATCATAAGGATTGGGCGGATAGACTTCCAGAGGCTTTATGGGCCTATAGGATAACATGGAGAAATACTATTGGACATACCCCCTATGAGTTACTATATGGAAAACAATTCCTTTTACCTATTGAATTTCAAGTTAAAACCTTTCATATGGAAGCACAGTTGGGTATGCATTTGGACGAAGCACAGAAACAACGAATCCTACATATTAATGAATTAGATGAAATTAGACAGGATGCATTCCAAAGAACCATGCTAGTACAGAATCAATGGAAGCAATGGCATGATAAATTTATCAAGCAAAAGTAATTTAATACTGGAGATTGGGCACTACTATTTGATTCACGGTCTAAAAATTTTAAAGGAAAATTAACTACCCGTTGGTTGGACCCTTATGAAGTAGTTACAGATTTTGACAATGGATCAGTAAAAATTAAAACAATTGACGGCTCAGAGGTTTCATTTATAGTGAATGGACATAGACTTAGGCTTTACCACCAACCAACATCTAGACAGTATTTTGTACAAAATGTTTTACAACACAGAGAAATGGAATTTATTGAAGAGGATGTTATTCCTCCTCCTCCTGATCCGTGAAATCATTTTGGGTTATCATCACTTGTATATATGTAGATATGCTTTTTCTTCTATGAATAAATAAGAGTCACTTGTAATAAAATAAATTACATTCGACTCTTTTGCTTTCTATGTTTTTATGAATAAATTGAATCATCTAACAAGTGGTTTTGTAGTTTGATCATGGATACTTTATCTCTATAAGCAGCTCATGAAGTATTATTTGGGAAAGGTAATTACGCTCGTAAGGTATCTTAAATTTTATTAATTTGCAATTTGTAGTGACAATTAAGGATAGCTCCTTGCATATCATTCTTAATTGCTCCTTTTATGATTCATATAGTTTCTGATATTTTGATTCAGACATATATATTTCTGATTTGTTATTTTGAACGATGCTTGATAAGACCTATTTTCATTATTATTAATCTTGTGCCTATGGATTACTAGTTCATCCTATACTTGTTATCAAAACTTGTCTCTCAAATATCTCTTTGTGATAACTCGAGAGGAGGTGGAATTTTTACCTGTGGGGAACATTACTTATCTCTTCTGAAAAGGATAGATTCTAAGGTTAAAGAACAACGTTAAGTTATTCTCTTTTGACGTGATTTTTTGATTAAGGCCAATATGAAAATCTATTTGTAAGTTTATTCTGTAAATTTGAATTGTTTGTTTTAGTAGGGATTAACATGCTCTAGTACCAATCAGCTTCCATATATTTAATATCATTATATGCAAGGCAAACCCACTTGGGTACTGAACAGGCCTACTGGCAGTGGGTCAATGCTGTGTAACAACTTAAAACCATGAAGCTTGTTAAATGAAAGTAAATGCGTCGGGCTACTGAACAGGCTCGCCGGTAGCGGGACTATACTTGCATGGTACCAAGATAAACCCGTCAGGGTACTGAACATGCCTGCTGGAAGCAAGGTAATATCAGGTAAAGAGGTCTGGTTAATGCACTACTATGCACATGATTCATAAAATAATGATTATATACAGGAAATTTTTCAAAAAAATTATTAGAAATAAAATGTTAAGGCCCATTATCTTTACTGCCATTTGAGAATCGCTATAAGTTGAGCTTGGACCTGGCCATCTAATTCAATCAATACCTAGGATGTTATTATCCTAGAAATGGGACCCATAGTTACATCTCTCACACACTCTGGGGTATACTCAAAGTATTTTATGATGACAATATATCTTTACAATGAGGCATAGATGCCTAGCTTTTCCTATGGCATTCTTTCGATTATATTATTGTCTCTTTATATGGTCTTTCTAAGCACTATTATTTTTCATAAATATACATATTTGAATCACTTTCCTTTACTAGTTAATTTTTCTTTTCTTTATAAAACAATAACAACATACTCGCACTTTTTATTATCTAAAATAAACTATTCTTCTCCTTTACATGAGGACATGCCATATCTTTGGTTTGGGGCAGGATTAGGAAGATTTGGAACAAAATATTTGTCTGCTTTTATCTTTTATTATTATTATGTCAAAATTTCTTATCTCTGACAAATGTTAAAGTGTTTTCAGGTTATAGCATACAGCATATTTTTACAAAAAATAAATCAATCAATCAATATGAAGGATTTGATGGAAGACTTTACGAAGGATCTGAATAATGGTTTAGATGATGGTCTGAATGAGATATTGTGGTATTATAGCATGAATGATTAAAATTTGTCAAATTTTGTTTTTGAACATAGTTTTATTTTTGTATGGATGCTTTGACCTTAAAATTTCTTTTGTTATCATTTTACTATTAGCATATTTTTATTTAAATACACATGAAAACTATTTTTCTTGTTAACTAAAAATGTTATTTATGCATTTGTGATATATGTTCAAGTTGTCCAAAGTTTTACTTTGGACATGGTTGAACTAACTATAAACTTTATAAGCTTATTTATCAAATGCATATGCTTGTTAAGTGACACACATCTTGAATTTTGTTATAATAGCATGGTCTCCTAAGAAATCCAAATATTTTACTATTCCATCATTTTTCTAAGACTGGTAAAATATTTTCTATTTTGACATAAAATAAATATTCTTTACAAGATTAAAGTTTAAATTATTCCCTTCATTCGCTAAGTAGAAGGCAGTTACTAGCACAACTTTGCCTTCTTCCTTAATCATTTTTTTTTGTTCAGTGGGACTTGGCATTTCTCTGGTTTGGGGGAATATTGAGCCTCATTTTGTTATCATTTTTGGCAATTAAATAACATATTTTATTATCTTTAGTCTATTTTTATGTCATGCACATCATTATTTTAGCACAAGGTAAGAACAAATTTGATGTTATTATAACTTTGGTTATTAATATCATTTTTATGATTTTATTAACTAAAAAGTATATTATTTAAAGCCTATTGAATGTATTATTTGATATGTATATTTGTTTGCAGATTTTATAGTTCGTTTGGGAAAATTAAACACCAAAACGCATTCAGCGTTCTTTTCGCACCATATGTCCAACTCACGATCCAGCTTGGCGTTTAGTTCGTCATCCAGCCACCGTGCGAAATTCACTGATCGTTTTCCATGTTTGCCCTAGATCGATGCACATCCATCTCACGGCTTAGTGTTCCATTTAGCTCGTCGTTCAACTCGCCCATCAGCCTGCACGTTGTCCATAACCAGTTTTGGGAATTTAAACATGAAACAGCCTGCAACCGAACTGATCATCCATGCGTCTGGAGGGATCGCCACCTAGCTTCTCGCAAGCATGTGCGTTTAAGGGATAGAACGTACTACATTCTAGAAGACCACCTGTGTCATCGTCCTTGCTCTCCACAACACCACTAGTCCACACGCTCGCACTGATGAATGACCTGCGTTCTAGAACCTGCTACTGTATACAAGCCTGTGCTCAACACCAGTCCATCCTCCACGCTAAGGAAGGGATCGTCGCCACATCAAGCACGCTAAGGGAGGCCTGTTCATGCTAAAGAAGGAGCAGACTCGCCACATTATGCCACGATCACGCTGAAGGAATATCCATACTATGCGTTGGTTGCAAATCAATTATGTGCCTTTAAAGATTGTCTAAAATTAGAGAGCAGTCGACCTTTGTAGGTCAACTTGCTCATCTCTCATGTAAACTATATATATCAGTCTCTGAATGCAGAGCAAATTTAGTCAGAGTTAGTCATAGTTTTTATAAGCACTGTAATTCTATTTTTGAATTTGAATAAAGAGCTATATGCATTGTTGTTGAAGATTGCATTTGAGTAGGAGTTAGCTGACTTCACCCCTGATTGTTGAGAGGGCCCCTCATCAACCAGAAGTTCATTTCTTTGTTTAATTTAATTCTTTCTTTTCTGTTTTAGCTAGTTCAGTTTAATTTCCAGTTTGTTATCATTATTTAATAGTAAATGCTATTTTATTTCCTGTATTGCATTAGCTTAGTTTTATTTCAGCAGTTAAATAAGTAGATGCGCGCATAGCTTTGATTTCAATCATTTGTTTTTAGTCATTTGCTTTTAGTTATTTACTTTTAGTTAGTTTATTTACAGTCATTTCATTCCAGTATTGTTTTTAGTTTTTATTTCCAAACATATAGAATAGTTTGCTTCCATTAGGATTTAGTCTTGTTTATTTATTTCTTGTTATGAATTTGCTTATATAAAATAGTTTGCTTTCATCTAGATTTAGTTATGTTTATTTATTTCTTTCCATGAATTTTCTTAGGTTAATTTCCAGTTTGTTTATATTAATTTCCATCTTACTAATTAGTTTAATATGCAATGCTTTCTTTTTGTTTAAGAGTTAGTTTGGAGTTAATTTGCAGATTAAATAGGTTTGTTTATTGATTCCATGCATTAGGTTTAGAACTGCATAACTTCAGCTAAAGAATTAGTTCATTTAGGTTAGTTTTTAGCATTTTTACTGTACAGATTGCCATTAGGACTGTTTGTCCAGTTTGATATTCAGTCACCCTTTACAGACCTACTGTTCAGTCTATCATTTAACCCGCAGTTTTGTTTTTACTATTTTTTATGTATTTTTAGATTATTTCTAGTTTTGTTTTGTCAATATTTGGATTATGTTTGTAGTTGGTAGTTTTATTTAAGCATTACAATTAAAGTTTGATTGTTTTAGGTTATGGATTAAGGTTTTATTATTATTCTTTCATTTTTCTTTTCACCTTAAATTAAATATATATTAAGTTGTTCTTATTTCTTGAATATTAAATACTAATTTCGTTTTACTGTTGTTTTATGTCATGGTTATCTTTGTTTGCATATAGAGTTTAAGGTTATATGTATTGCTTTTAAGAGAAAGTTAGATTATAGGAATCATTCTTGTTTTTATGTATTTATTGAAGAATAGAATTTAAATATCTTTATTAAGTTTTCTACTTGCTTCTATTTAAATATCTTTATTAAGTTTTCTACTTGCTTCTTTCAAAGTTTTATCTATTAAATTTTCTGCTTGCTTTTTCAGTTTTCTATTCTTTGTAAGATAAGTTGCATGTTTACCCCAGCCTTCCACTTAAGGAGAATTTAGTTGGTTATTTGTCAGTTCAATTGTTATAAATCCTTTTATGTATGAGTTAGTGTTTGAAGTTATAAGTATTATTGTTTATATATTTCTTTTTAGTAGCTGTTTAAAATTTGATATTCCAGTCCAGTCCAATTATTCAGATAGTTTTAGGAGTTTGACTCGGTTTTTTGATCTTTCGATCTTTTGTTTATTAAAATATCTCCACAACACCCTAGGAGCCTTTTTACCTTTGCATATATTTTGTATCAACTCTAAGCCTACCAACCCCGGTCGATAATTAAATATTAGGTGTATTCAAGATAGTATAACACACCCAACAATAGTATTGACACAACCAAGTGAGGGTGCGTTGGACCGCCCTATTTCTTTTTCTAGCAGAAAAATGTTAATGGCAGAGAAAAATTATACTACCATAGAGAGGGAAGGCCTCGCCATGGTCTATGCACAACAGAAGTTCTGACACTACTTGTTGGGTGGGAATTTCCAAATGTACATTGATCATTTGGCATTGAAATATTTGGTCAACAAGCCAATGTTGGGGGGGAAGATCTGTCGATGGCTCATCATGTTTCACAAATTTGAATTTGAAGCCGTTGTTAAGCCCGGTCGACTGAATGTAGGATCTAATCACCAATCGAGGATAGAGACTGGTGAAGAACCAACCAGTTTGGAGGACAACTTTCCTGACACGCAACTGTTTTCACTCACCATGATGGATGATAATAATAATGGATTTAACACCATCATTCACTTCCTGAGCACAGGATATGCACCTGAAGGATTCTCCACTGTACAGAAGAAACATTTGGTTTTCATAGTCGTTGATTTTACGTTGATTTCCAAACTCCTATACAAGATGGGCATGGATGAAATATTGTGATGATGTGTCTTTGACCATGAGCAACAGTGGGTAATGAGTGAAGCACATGTCAGTGTCACAAGAGGACACTACGCCGAAAAGGAAATTGTGCGCAAGATATTGTATGATGGACTATGGTGGCCAACCACACATATCGATACCAAGAGCTTTCTTCAATGCTGCGATGTCTGCCAAAGGACAAGAAAACCATCATGTTGCGACGAGATGCCGCTTCTGCCACACATAACCCTATAAGCGTTCAACAAGTGGGTCGTTGACTTTTTTGGCCCGATCAGTCCACCGAGGAAAAGGAATGGTGCACCCTACATTATCACAGCAACAAACTACTTAACCAAATGGGCTGAAGCAGCACCTGTAAAATATTGTACTGCTGCGACGACGACGAAGTTTTTATTTGAGAATGTCGTGACTAGATTCACTTGCCCAAAAATTCTGCTAAGAGACCAAGGTACACATTTTGTTAATAAAATTATTGATGAAATGACTATAGAATTCCAGAGCCAACATAGGAAAACAACTCCTTATCATCCCCAGGAGAATGGAACGGTTGAAGCCTTGAACAAGATTATGGAGAATGAATTAACCAAAGTAGGCCATGTGTGTCGAGATGACTAGGATCAGAAAGTTTCATCTATGTTATGGGCTTACCGGACAACTTGCAAGTGATTGATAGGGCACACTCCATTTAGGCTAGTGTATGGACAATAATTTGTTGTGTCGATGGAGTATATTGTGTCGAGCCTAAGAATTGTTGCACTAACAAAAATGATCGATGGATATGTTGTCGAGCAAGGTTGTCGTAGCTCGTTCAGATGGAAGAAGAACACTTTGTCGTAGGATTCCACCAAAATATCAAGAAAAAAGGAAAAAAGCATGGCATGATCGCCATATCAGGATTAAGTCATTCAAAGTCAGAGGACTTGTTTTTCTCTATGATAGTAAATTATTCAAACATCCAGGGAAATTGAAGATGCATTGGTTAGGGCCATATGTGATCGCACATATCACCGACGTAGGCGTAGTGAAATTACAGAAGTTGGATGGAACATACATCGCAAGAATGGTAAATGGAAATCTCCTGAAACCTTACTATGACGGTCGCGACATGACCGGGTAAGGTCATGGCGAGGTAAAAAAAAAAGAGAAAAGAAAAAAGAAAAGGAAGAGAAGGGAATTGTTTTGTTGCACGTCTGCGACAGGGATTTGTCAAATCGCAGTAAAAGTGGGAATGGCAGGCTAGATGTCATTAAATCACGGATACCCAAGAATATTTAGGCGGTTATGACAGCAAGGTGTCATTAATTCAACACATTCGAGGAGAATGACGGTGTGCTTTTTGGTCCCATCGATCATCTCTGCCATAACTGTCCTAACATGTACAGATCAGAACACGAGTGCATGAGTTAATGTGGGACTACGTCGAATTAGCAGCCCATGTGATCGACAAGACATAGACCTCCCATCGAATGATCACATGCATGACGAGCACGCACTTATAAATATGAGGCTTCATTGACAAGAATCCTTTTACGAGAACAGAGAGAGCAAGAGTGAACTAGAGATTGATATTGAGAGCCAAAGCTAATGGTTATTGAGATTTCCAGCACCAGTGAGCAATCTAATGTGACTATTGCCTCACTGTTTCCAATCGAAGAAGAAATTGTGTCGCCAGAAGTACAACAGAAAGAAACGATGGTGCAGAAAAACCCGCAGACAATTCCTACGGCCGATTCGGCCCCTGTTCTAGCCTCTGATTCGACCTCTGTGCCAGACCCCAATAAAAATTCACCAGTGAATCCCATAGTTGCAGGTCCACAACCATTTTTACTGCAGACAAAGGTTCTAGAATCATAAAAACCGAAGCAATCCAAGAAATGTAAGGCTAATGCCATTGAGGATATGTCTACTGAGGACGCACCATAATCGCCACAACGTAGAGATGCTCATGCCACCACTGAAGAGCAAAACTTCCTACCACAATATGTTTGACCAAGATGAGAAGAAGCATAGGAAGTGAAGCTTCCAATGAAAGCACGCTCTTCCTTAGAGACACCCTGGATCCCTGCTGATGTACCGTTGCTGATGAACATTATCCCCAAACTGGCCAAGCTAGAGTTTGATGATACGGATACGCGCAAGAAGGTAGGCCTGGAGAGGAAAAATTATATGATCACGCTTCCAGCTAAGCCGCTTGAGCCACAGTTGGCCGTCCCGATAGAGTGGGAAAAAGGCATTGAACGTGCCTAACCAACCTACTGCTTATGCCGCACTTTGGTCGGAGCATGCAAGTAAGTACCTATGTGTGACAACTCCTTGTATGTTTTCATGAAGGATATTTCTAGCTCGATTGACCCTACCCTATCGACGTCGATCTCATATTGTCGATAACAATTCTGTTGAAGTAAGGAGATGACCCTGCACCATATTTGTGACTAAACAAGGATACCACGCTAATAAAGCAAAAGTATGATCTCCAACGTGCGGGTAGAGGATTCCTCATTTCCCCTATCGAGGACCGCACGGTAAGATTCGCTTAGAAAATCCTATCTTGCAAGTTGCTATGCAAGATGAGGCCTACTGAGTGCACTGTCGGAATGGTGGAGCTGGAAGAGCAGTGCGCAGCGGGTGTGGTCTTCCACTGGTCACAATACTTGTTGAATGAGTTTATATATGATCTAGAGCAAGCACAGGAGGAAGAAAAGGCCAAATTCCACTACTCTTGGTTGTTGATCTTAATCTCTTTCATTCTTTGGTCAGACCCACCCGACTACCAGCTAGTGGATGTCCCAGTACTTTCCCTTGGCACAAAGTATCAGATTCTCCAGGAGGATAAGGAAGACAGGATTCACCAGAAAGACAAAAACATTGATTTCTTTCTACACGATGTAATCAGATGCCAGCATTGACTATGTGCGGAAACAGTTGAGAGATACCGGCCTTTTATAAACTTCCAGGCTGGCATCCATCATGTTATTTTGGAGCCACGACAAGACCCGGCCAAGCAAGCACAATCGACAGGTTTTGTGATTGAGGATGCGGATGTTAAAGCGATCATCCAAGAATGGTCAGAAGAATGGCATGTCTTGGTTGACGTGCAAATGGACCAGGGAGGAAATCAAGGAGTTGGCCAAGGAAATGGCCAAGGAGAATGCCAAGGAAATGGCCATGAGGATGTTGGGGGTGACAGGCAATACAATGACTCGCATGAGTATGATGACGGCGGTAATAACAGTGAGCACAACACTGTTGACAATGATGGAGAAGACACGTCAACTTATTAGGATGTGCAAACCAGGTAGAAAGAACAAGAACAGGAGCGCACACACCCACGCAAGAAGTGAAAAGCAGAAAAAACGTCCAATATTATCATCTTGGATAAGAATACATTGGCCTACTTACAAAAGCTATCACGAAAGTAGCCAAGAGCAACCTTGAGGGCCTACAAACGCCACAGACATAAGTGACCAAGAAGCTGGCCGAGAATGTTAACAAGCTCACAGAGGCCATCAATGAAGTCAAAACCACTGTTGAGGCTGAGACATACAGTGTGGATCCCAAGGACACTTTAGCCACACCACTACTGTTTCCTCCCCTCAAGGTGGAATTAAAGGTGCAAGCACTAGAGTTGGTTATGGAAGAGTATGACGATGTCATCAAGGAAATGGGTACGCTAACACTAGATTTTTCAAAGCTACCATTGACCAACATATACTTCATTCAGCATGCAGCCACAACTAAACTCCACATCCAAGAAAATGTGTTGTCTTATCAAGCCACAAAGAAGACAAGGAAGGAAAAAGAGTGCAAGATCCTCCTTATGGAAAAGGACCAGGAGATCAAGGCATGTGAACAGAGTTGGATTATACTTGTTGAAGCCATCAAAAGTGCAGTCGTAGAGTTCCCACTAGAAGAAGGACAAGAAGATGAGGATTGAGCTGTAAAGGCTGGCCAGCTCTCAAGGATTGTGATAGAGCTCAAGAAGCAGGCAGAGGAGCTTCAAGCACAACAGATACCAAGAACACATCCAGAGGTGTTAGTAGAGTGCATAGCAACAACATCTGTGGCTGTTGGCAAGATCAAGCAGGGAGAGAATGTATGCATAGATGCGATCGAAGCAGTTTCGGCAGCTTGGGAACAACTTTTGGAAGATGAGACAGCGTCCAAGTTCTCTGAGGAAGCGCATCATACAGAGATGAAAATTGCAGCAGTAAAGGAAAACATGAAGAAGTTGTCGCTCAAATAAAATATTGCAAAAGTAGTCGAGCTGAAGGAGCTGCAGCAAGAGGTAAGGACTCTGTGCAATAAGGAGCAGAGTAGGAACGACGAAGTTATAGTACACCAATTGGAAGTAGAGCGAGTTGTAGGGCTTATTCATCCTGTATAGCAGAAGATCCAAGTTATCTCACAGTCGTTGGAGGAAGGACCATCAGAACATATCGGTTTCAACAGTGTGGAACAGTTGGAAAAGTAGGATGAATAGGTCAGAGCAAAGGTCGCGTGATTGGAGGCCATTTTGAAGGAATTTTAGGACAAGGTTGGTCCTATGGTGCAACCTGCGCCAGAGATTTAAAGTTTGGCCGAGGATTTACATTTTTCTTAGTGGCTCGAGACGAGCCACATGTGAGTGTTGGGGGCCTATTGGGCCAAGAAAAGTGCACAAGGAAGAACCTGAAGTGCAAGTGCAAGAGGAAAAGCAGGCGCGTGACGGGGAAAAGTAGGTAAAGAAAGAAGCACAAGCGCAGAGAAGAGGAAGCTGTGGTGAGGATTGTTGCGATGAGGAAAGGAATATCTGAGTCGGTGGAAGAGGAAGGTAAAAGAGTTAAGGCTGAAAAAGTGCAAGTCAACAAAGACTGCATAAGGACGAGTTGACGAAAGACTAAAGGACAATTTTGCGGCTAGTTATGACCTATGCAGACAGGATGAAAGATGTTTTCGTGGCTAGTTATGGCTATGGTTAATGTAATACAAGACTTTTGCAGACAGTATGGCCTACCATCAATGTAATAGAAGACATTTTGTATCTACTTGTGTAATCAATAACTGAGCTATACTACGGTTGACCCTACAAGGTCTTGTAATTTGTATAAATAGGAGGAACCCGCTTTGTTTAAGGGTTAGCTTCATTGTTAGCTTCAAGAAATAGTTTCAAGTTAGCTTCATTGTTAGCTTCAAGAAATAGTCTCAAGTTAACTTCATTGTTATCCTGTTAGAAGAGTAGTAAGGAGATATCATAGAGGATTCTGATAGTAGAAAGTTGTTGAGCCATGGATCTACAGCTGATTGCGCAGAACGTTCTGTAGAGTCAGTCTACAGCTGAGTGGGTGGGTAGTAAAGTAGAAGAGTTAATATAGGCTGTGTGTGGATCAGTGCGAGTAGATAGGAGAATAAACTAGAGAGCATGAGAGCAAGAAAATTCTAATCTGTAAAGAATGTCTTAAAACATTCTGTAAGTCGCAGACTGCAAGGTGCTACCTATATTTCTCATGCTAGATGAAGAGCACCTTGGTGGTTTTTCCCAGGTGGGTTTCCATGTTTTTTCCTGTGTAATGGATGATTGAATGATGTGTTGAGTGTTTAATTGTTAAATGTTGAATGTTTGATTATCTTGCATTATTTATGGTTATTGCTTGATTGAATGTCGCAATACTGATAAGCAGTGAATGAATAGGTATCTTAGCATCGACAAAGCATTGTGTATTAGTTTATGTTAAACATTGTTAAGTCCTAATATAAGTCGCAGCACGGTCATTCACTATTAAGGAATCAGCTATGTCACATTATTGCACCAGTTGTTAAGTTGTTAAGGACAAGGTTGCGTCCCACACTGGTTGTGTTACACTGTTGTGCCCCATTGAGTAATAAATGACTCCAACCCTCCATCTATGTTAAGCACCTTGGTTGCACACCAAGGGACTATAATCCCTTGCCAACTGCAGAAACATGGTTCCAAAAGTTACACATTAAGATATCTCAGGTGAGACTGCACCTGCCTCGCGAGTGTTGCCGTCTGAGCTTGCTCTGTCGAGGCGATGTCTTTGGGTGTTTTGTTGGTTTTTTGTTGTTGTTGAACCTGGGTCATGTGAGTTGAGAAAGTAGGCCAACATCTTGAGTCTACATCCCTTTGTCCCTTTGGAGCACATAGTGCTTCTCTTCCCAAGCTTTCCTTTTCTTTGTAAGCTTTCCATTGTGATGGACGATTGAAGTAGTGGAGGACTCGGTTTCTCCGGTTCGAAGAAGCGTCGACAAAGTTTTTCACTGTTCTATCTCTATTTTATTAATAGAAATATCTATTTCTTGTCCAATACATGTGCATAACTATGAATATTGTATCCATGGATGTAGTTATTTTGCTTATACATGATGGTTTATATATGTTAGATTAGGCCTAACACTTTGATATATAGCATGCTTGTCTTGTTTGTTGTTGTTGAGAGAGAATTGTGAATACAAACATGTTGGAAAATATCAACGGGGATCTACATCAACCGTATGGAATAAGGTACGCTTCATATCCCTTAGTGTTAGATGTCTTTATTTCTCTTG
The DNA here is from genome assembly GCA_001517045.1 of Pseudotsuga menziesii. Classification (NCBI taxonomy): domain Eukaryota; kingdom Viridiplantae; phylum Streptophyta; class Pinopsida; order Pinales; family Pinaceae; genus Pseudotsuga; species Pseudotsuga menziesii. The sequence goes on from LPNX010785543.1 coordinate 320,709, forward strand.
CATATTGGAATGGATTGATTTATGGTGTCATTCAGTCTGTTGTGGTATATCCGAAGCCATAGGAAGTTTCTCTCTGTAACAACACCTGTAGCTTCTGGTCAGGTAAATGTGACAATGTCATATTAAATGCTAAATATTTTCTTCATTAATCACGTTTATTAGACATGGTTCAATTTTTACTTTTAAATATGAATATGTATTGCTCTTTTTATTGCGGCAAGTTGGCCATGGGAAGTCACCAATGGTGTCGCATCAGGTAAATGATAGCATAATACTACCTAAAAATGATTAAAGTAATTATTTCTTTTTTATTATATGCATGTTATTTTTTTGACGTGAATTTTTGGAATGATAAAAATAAATTAACTAATTTTATTCATTGATGTTTGTAGATCGCACCACATCAGGATGATGAGGTGGTCGTTGAGGAAGATATATTTTATTCAACTGACCCAATAGAAACTATGAAGAAGGAATTGAAAAATTACTATCAATAACTTCTTAGACTGATTGTAATCAAACCCGAGACTAAAGAAAAAATTGATGACTTGAGGTAAACAATAGTACAATATGGGGTAAGTGCCATATTTGAAATATTTTACGAACTATGAAATATATTCATTTATTTTATTTTAGTTCTCTATTTTTTATATGATCTAATCAATTAAAGTTTTCTTTTTGTAGGATATTTTGGAGATAACACCCGTGCATCAAGTACAGGATGTAGAGGTCGGTATTGGTAGTAGCGATGGTTCAACACATTGTCAATCTACCCTACCAATGAGGATATTTGACTCTCTTAACTAGAAATTCCCTTTAGATGTTATGACCTCACTGGAAGCTGGAGATCAAAAGGGCCCTTGAACAACTACTACTTCATAGGATGTTAGAGAGGACAGTAGCATCAAATGTGAAAGTTGCTATCCTTGAGAAGTACGTGTGGTTAGCAGCGGATCATTTTCCATTACCTTCTTGGTGAAAAAGGATCGTGTTCCAATCAAGATACCGAAGATTGAAGGTATTATTTAATTAATTTGGTGTTTTTTTCATGTAATTCAAAGCCACATACCTCAAATTATTCTTAATTAATGATCATTATTCTTTTTGTAGGAAATAACATTTTTTATAACAACCTGCATGAGAAGGTGTTGGATATTTTTGGGCCCACCATTTGTACACGGTGGAATGTCCAAAATGACAAATTGAAATATGATATGATGAACCACATGGTCAGGTTGTTTGGTGATACCTTCAATAGAAAAGGTGTCACCCTAGCAACTGGCTTAAATTTGAAATATGTCAGGGTGGACTATAGGGACAATTTTCAAATTAACCCTAAGTATGAGAATACTCTGATGGTTCTAGAGAAGAAGTGGAAGGTGCTCATAGATGATGCAAAGGAGAAGGAATTGAGAAAACAAGGAAAGACTCGGCCACTCGGTTCACAAATGTATGACACATATCATATTTTCAATGAAAAGTGTTCATTTTTTTAACATTTAATTATATTTAAGTTGTGGTATCTAACATATTTGAAACCTTTCATAGGCTCCCCGACACATCTAAAGTGACAAAGGCAAGAGTAGAAAAACATGGGAAATGCAAACTAGGCCAGCGTGGATATCAGAAACTAAGCGCACTAATTGTAAGAATCAAATGATCATTATTTGTATCTAGAATTTTTCTAACTGTAGCGAACAAATAATTGATTTATCACAAGCAATTTTCATGGTGTTATCCATTGCAAGGAAATGATTTTAAAGAGGTATCCACTGAAGAAGACTTGAGGGTTAGCTTCAAGTACAGTTTTCAACATGTGCTGGAACGTCAAAAAAAGCTTGGGGAAACCCCCAATTTCCCCATCGATGTACATAGGGGTAAATAAAACCAATAAGGCCATCATTATAATGTACGTGTGTAATCTATTCATGAATTATTACAACAAAAAATAAATTTCTTTTTGGTTTTCAAGGTGAGAACAACAAAAGAAACAAGGGTAGTGGTACCAAACAGGTGTCAAATGATGGTGGGGAGGTGCCTCATGGTGGTTCCAAGCAGCATATCCATTCATGTATGTATGCTATAAAATAGAAGTATATAATATGATTTTAAATATATAATTGATGATGTGTACTAATAAATTTTATTCTATGAATGGCAGAGCATGTATCTACTCATGCTAAACTGGAAGAGGAACAAATGGAAGAGCCAATGAACACTCCAGTTGTCTCACCTAGTCATCCAATAAGTAAATATTGTTGTAATGAAATTGGAAATAATGAAATACATATCTCAATAATAACTATGCATTTATATCTATCTAACGCACATGGTTTTTGCAGGGGATTCCCCTCTCCAGCGACCTCCATGCCCTACTATTTGGCATACCAGAAGCATGGTACCGGAGAGCATGCCCACACAATCAACAAAAATACAGGGCACAACAACTACAGTGGGGAATGACTACGAATTAGATGTCCCCATATTGGAATTTACGCGAAAAAAATGTAGTTTTATACATTTAAGATTTGTATTTGACTGAGTAAAGAAATGAAATACTTATAATTTTGTTACAAGTTTCTTGATTTAGTCGGTGCATGGTCATATTTTAAAATTAAGGTTTATAATGTGAATGTTATTGCTCATTTCATATTTCTTAATATGTGTGACATCTTTCAAGGATTGTGGTTATCCTCAAGGGGGTGGTCACCCCTTCCTAAGTTAACTTGAGGAAGATGTGATGCCCATATCGTTTATAATTGGTTTAGATCTAATATATTCATATTATTGTTATTTCAACATTGTTGTCTTTTATTAACAACTTATATATGATATATATTGCTACTGTTATTATTGCTTTTGTTTTCAATACTTTAATGATTATTGCAGCTCTCTGTTTGATAGTACTTTGTTGATTATAACAATTAATATACCTATATTTGTGCTTTTTACAATTTATATGTGAAATATTTGTTCATTTTGTTGCATAGATTATTTTTTAATATGTGTGACATCTTCTGAGGAATATGGTTATCCTCAAGGGGATGGCCACCCCTTGCTGAGTTAACCTGAGGAAGATGATATGACCACATGGGATTCCTTATCCAGTGATGATGATTATGAGCTTCCACTCTTTGCATGAGATAGATGATATGTATGACCACATATAGTTGAGAAGGTCAGGTAACCTACCCTCACGTTGACTTGATGTGCATGATCCTAGTATGATGTCATGTTTCCTCGTTATGTTATGCTAACTTGCATTTTTACTTGTATGTGATGTTTAGCCTTGTAGTGACGTGTGATTGACCCTTGCATGGTAATGTTGAGCTATACAACCATGAAATGTTGATGTACATCTTGTTTATGACTAGTGTGACCCCTTAGGGGGGTTTTCCACCCTTGTGTTGACCTTAAGATCCCTCCTTAGGTGCCATACACCATAGCGCTAACTTATATTAATTTTTTGGAGTACTTTGTTGTCGTTTTTTATTGTGAGTTGGTTGTATTGTTGTGCTTCTATTGTTTTTTATTTGTGAGGTTTGGATGATCTATTTTAGGGTCTTTTCCAGTTCTGGGTTCTCTCATTTCACAAGTATGTTGTTCTAGTTGATTCTCATGCAAGTAACATAACACTAAGAGGTTAAAGTTTGTTAAGAAGCACTTTTTTCAGGATAATGGTGGTCTTCGCTAACATCTTATGTTGATTTTATAATGGGTTTAGATCTGATATACATTGCTACTGTTATACATTGTTGTCTTTCATTAACAGCTTAGATCTGATTTAGATTGATATTGTTATTATTGCTAATGTTTTCAATACTTTAATGGTTATTGTAGCTCATTATTTTTGGGACATGTTGGACATGAAGGATATTAAGGTATGGCTTTTATTTTCCATAAAAAATGACACAATTTTATTGTACTCTAGTAATACATACAACATGACAACTGTGCCATATTGTTTTATTTACAGTTCTTCTATCTTGTAGACCCAATTGGTAAGGTTTCTATTTAAAATATTCAGATGTACAAAGACATACGTTACTATTCAAAATCTATCTTGTGTCATTGTGTGAAATTCCCAGTAGTTGTACATAAGGCATGCAGTCCATGGCCATAAGCGATGAGTCTTTTGAGGGATACACCAGGTCCAACAGTATGTTGGAGGCATCACGAATATTGGAGGTTGGATCACTAGGTTATATTTTTTCTATCCTTCCTTGTGGTGGCTTACAAGTGTTTTTAATCATTTTTAGACTGTAATTAATTTGGTTTTGCTTTTTACTATTGTCCAATAATTGACCATAGTAGTAGGTCACTTGAAGTTTCATATTTAATGTTGATTGATGGTAGAAAAGTGCTCAAGATTCAATAATAAATCATTCATGTTGCTGATCTAGTCCACATAAGCACTTAGATTTCTAGAAATTGTCTTTTGATGCATAGGTGTGTCCTCAAATCTAGCCCATAATTAGATCATCGTTGACTAGGGGGTCAAATAGGGCTGAGAATAACATTAATTTGTGATCATCTTTGAACCTAACTTAAAAATTGGTGGGAAACATGATGGAAAAGGTGCAGATCATCTAGGTCCTTGAATTTATCTCTCTCTCAAGATGACAATTTATCCATTCATTAAATGAATTTGTCAAGAGATCAAATAAACCTTTGCAAAAAAAAACTTTCTTATGTGTAGGTTACAAAACACTTATGAAGACAATTGTAATAAATTTGGATGGTTAGATGACTTGAAAGTATCATCTATGCATCAACTCTATCAACCATATTAAGAAGCATCAATGTACATTCTTGCTATTCAAGAAATGACACTTAGATATTAACATGCAATTGTAGTTTGTCCTCAAAATCTAATAGTCCAAGTACTAGATATAATAAAATTATAGTTTATGCTAATATATTCACCCATATCCAATATCCTATCCAAATCTTTAAGAAGATTTCTCAATCTAAGTCTACATCAATCCCTATTGTGTATTCAAATAAAATAGAATCACCTAAGATTATTTTTTTAGGATTCCCAAGTTTCAATGCATTGTTCACATATTGGATGTGAACATAACATGTCTATTGGGGAGAGGAAGACATTTTTCTGGTTGATTTCTATGAAAATTTACTACAAGCTCTTGCTAAGGCATGTATTCCTAATTTAAAAAGGGTGATTTGTCATTTTCCCAAATTGTGTAATTTTTTATGAGGTACAATCACTATATGCATAAACAAGAGCATGCTCACCCAACCCTCATGCAAATACTATAGATTGATTTCTTGATCTTGTAATGCACAATACATAAAACTATTTATTCTTCTTTTGAATGTTTTTAATCAACTAAATCAACATCTACATTGTTGATTCTCATGCTCTCCTATATAGTACTCTATATAATTATTATTTGTTCTTCACTATCCAAATGTTGTTCTTCCTTCTAATCCGCACTAGTGAATTCGGGTCAAATTTATTCAAAGGAAGATATGAAACAATATGGAAAGTTAAGAGATTTATCTCTCATCAAAGAAGCACAATGAATAATAACATAAGAGTTTAATGCAAGAGATACCTTGTAGAGTGAGTATAACCAAATTCTAGGTAGTTGGTGATGGAGTTACTGCTAAAACACTTTCCTTTCAAAATTCCATCTACCACTTTAACACCTTTGTTGATAAATGTAGATCACTACTTTGTGTGACAATAGGAAAATGGTTGAGTGGAATATTCAACTAACAAGTCACCTTGCACTAGAAAATTATGCCATAATACTTAGATCACAACTGATTCTTTGGATCATAATCCATCTCTTTATTTTGTCTTAGTTTTCAAATGGAACCAATTATTTAGTTGTTATTTAATTTGAAAAAATGGATATGGTATAATGTCCAAAATCTAGAGGATATGGCACTCCTTTTTGTTTTTTCCAAGTTAGCCTCTATAAACCCATGGGATCTATCATGCCATAAAGTTGAAAGTTGGCAATCAAAGTTGGATTATAATGAGATTTTTTTAATTTGGCAATCAAATATTTTTTTAAACATACAGAAAAAGCGTCGCTATAGCAGCGATCCTTCATTGCTTGTATAGAAAATCTGTTGGTTGTTTCTTTCTAGGCAACAATATTTCGTCATTATCATGACGGTACTTCATCGCTTGTATAGAAATTGCATTGCTATGTGGATGACTACATGCTGCTGCATCGATGCCAATACGTCGCTATAATGGTGAATGAATGTCTCTATAGAGACAAACAAACCTTGATTTAGCGATAAACTGACGTCACTATAGTGACACAGTGACGTTTCTATAGCGACAAATAGTTGTTCTTATAGCGACTAATAAGAGGATTTTAAAACATCCCCACTCAATGCAGGTGTCATCAATTTAATTTCTCCATAAGGACGAATTGTTCGAAGTGTGGCTACAAAGACGCTAATTTTTCCACGAAATTTTGGGCTAATGTTCGTCGGTATATTGACACATAAGTGTTGCTATAACGATGAATTGTCGTGGGAAAAATGTTCACATATACTAGAGATTCTACATTGTTGTGTTTTAGAACATGAGTGACCCCTAATTTTAGAAGAATATCATGAGGGGGTGGCAGGAGGCCACTATGCGAGGAAAGCAACTGCGAAAAAGATACTGCAGGATGGCTTGTAGTGGCCCACACTACATTGGGATGTATCTGAATATTGCAAGATCTGCAACACTTACCAAATGACAGAAAAGCCATCCGGACAGGATGAAATGCCTTTGGTTCCACAAGTAACATTGTAGGAATTTAATAAGTGGGTTATGGACTTTATGGGACACATCAACCCACCAAGAAAGAGAACAGGTTCTAGATACATAATCATTGTGACTGATTATTTAACTAGATGGTCTTAGGCTTCCCTAGTGAAGGATTGTGTGGCTACGACCATTGTAAGGTTTTTGTTTGAGAACGTGGTTATTAGGTTTGGATTTCCTAGGGTTTTGATAAGTGACCAAGGTATGCATTTTTTCAATTAAACTATTGAAGCACTTATAGAGGAATTTCAGATACACCATAGAAAAAGCATGTCATATCATCCACAGGTGAATGGTGTTGGTTGTGGAGCTTGATTTTCTTGATTTAGAGATGTTATTTTCCAGCCATGTCTGTAGCACAATCTTACTATACACTCGTCCCAACAGGGGGTGCGGGAGGACATCGTCCCTCGCAAGAAATTTTTGGGATGTTTGTTGGCCAACAGTTTGTGGTCCCATGGTATTGGGTGACCCGTGATATTTTCCCATGGTGATTCCCCTATAAAAGGAAAGGATTAAAATACGGTTGTTTATTGTATTGTATTATAGCATTGTAAAATAATATTTGTGATTGTGTGAGAGAGATTGTGAGAGAGTGAAGAGGAAGTGCAGTGGGTGTGATGCAGGTTGTATCCCTTCATTTTTGGTGGACGATATAATAATAAATGACTAGCAATTTATGTGTGGACGTAGCCCATCTTGGGTGAACCACGTTATATTGGTGTCTCTTTTGTAATGTGTTTATGTTTTAATATTTTCATCTTCTTTAATTGTTATTTCTCTGCAATCCTATTTTTCTAACAAATGGCACTATCGATGCCTTTAATAAAATCCTAGCGAATGCACTGACTAAAGTTTGTAATGTGAACTACAACGACTGGGACTTGAAAATTCCTGCGGTATTGTGGGCTTATAGAACCATCTGTAATAAGATTAAAAGGAATAACCCACTCAGGATAGTTTATGGGCAAGAGGTTGGCATGCCCATTGTGCCTATTCTGAGGATAGTTGCTTTCGTCAGCATGTCTAATACTAGTGCTCTTGAGAAATGGTTGTGAGGGTTACTCAAGCTAGAGGAGGATTGCTTCTTTGGAGGATTTCACCAACAAGTTGAAAAAGAGTGACACAAATATTGGCACAACAAACACATCAATAAGAATCATTTCAAGCGAGGGGGTCTTGTTCTTCTCTATGAAAACAAGTTTATAAATCATTTTGGTAAGCTTCAAACACACTAGCTAGGACCGTATATTGTCAATTTCATTATTGAGGGGGGAACTATTCAGTTGCAGAAGTGAGATGGGGAACCTTTGGAAAGGTTATTGAATGGGAGTCATCTAAAACCTTATAAGGATAGTTGTATTTCCCTCAATTGAATTTGTATTAAAAAAAACATTTCTCTTGTGTCTAAATTTTTTTGTATATATTTTGGTGTTGGTCGAAGTATTTTGTTTCATAGTGTATATAGTTAGTCATTGTACTAGCCATACTATCGAAGCATATCATCTGTTGGAGTTATTCTTATGCCGCAGTTAGGGTTTGCGGCATGTTGATCTGTCAAGTCGACAATTAATGCACATTAAATAACTATTTTTTTGGCGAAAGTAGTGGTGGCGGTAGTGGAAACTTGTCATAAATGACCAAAGAGACCTGAGCATGTGAATGGATTGGTCGCCACCCTCATAATCATTGAAAATATTTAGTCATATGAACTAACCATAGGATCAGACAGGCTAGTTGCATGCGCTAATCAATTCATAAATGGAACGACTATGTGCTTCATGGTGGGTGTATCTAGTTAGATACCAAATTTTATGTCGATGTTGATTTGGTTGCTAGCATCACGGGGTAAACCCGACATAGTTCTTTGTCGACAAGGAACAAGACAAGAATTTGGATACAAGGATGAAAGAAAAGTATAGACTAGACAGAAAGCAGATGAACAAAACACAAAGATGTTTAGGAGTGTCATTGACCTACTTCAAGTCTTGTGTAAGGTTGTGAAGGAATTTTGTGTCAATGTAAGTAAGAGAGGGGTGACGCAATCAAAGGTTGGGCCATGTGATGATTGACTGACTAAGGTAACTACACCAAAGAAGGACCACAAGGTTTAGATAACACCTGAATCACTCAACTTGGGTAATGATGAAATGAATAATGAAATACATGGAATGAGGTATGTTGTATTCGAGCTATCTATATTGCCTATGTTTATATTTCATAATATTCAGCGTAAGGCAACTGGAGAAATCAAGGAAAGAGAGTAATTGGTCTATGATTAGATGAAGCAATTCAAAAATAAAGTGACTACTCTAGAGGTCGAGTCAGTGGAACATAAGCAACAGAAGGAACAACTATGATAGGATGGGAAGTGAATGGAATATGTTATTGAAGTCATGTGTCGAAGAGTCTAGGAAGTTGAGATCATCCCAGAGAATATCCCTGAAGCAAAGGTTCTGAAGTTAATGAAATTCATCACCGACTTCCAACAAAATATTGTGGAGCTAGAGGCTAAGCTAGTTCCTAGCACCCCACTTGAAGTAGTTGAATATTGACATACGCAGGTACAAGAAGTTGTTTCATAAATTTAAAAAAAAATAGGCTTAATGTGACAATGCATATGAGAAGGATTCCCAGGATTGGGGGGTCCTTACTAGAGGATGCTAATTGCAAGATATTACAGCAAAAATTACTGTAGCAGAGCAAATTAGTTTGTATAGTTTGTGGTTTTCTTTAGAAACTCTGCCACCAGTAGAGAAGATGAGTAAAGTTGTTGAAAACAACATATTACAACAATAAGTTAAAAAATTAAGGATACAACAATAAAGGATAACTACTTATGTCGAAGAGATATAGGCAGAGGTTGAACAGGCCTTTGTGATTATTGGTGCGGCCCATGTTGTAGTCAAGCGAGCCTTATCAGTTGTTGAGATGCATAGTTCAAAACACATTAGTTCAAAAGTTGTTGAATAATTTTCCAAGCCTAAATAAGATGTTCAGAGATGGTTTGAAGAAGTGAAAAAATTCCACCAGGACTTTTAGTCGAAGCTAAACACACCAACACTTCCATTCTGAAGTGTCTCGGGACCAACCACATGTGAGTGTTGGGGGCCTGTTGGCCCTGGGTTTGTTTTTTATTTTATTTTTGGTACTAGTTTTAAATTTCCAGTCAAAGTGTGAGTGCATATGTGACAAAAGGGTTAAAGAATTGGTCAACTCTGAAATTTTAGGCAAAGATTGAGGAAGACTAATCACTTTGACGAAGTCCAACCAAAAGGTTGGTTAGTTAGTTAGAGTTTTTTTCCACTTACATTTATGGGATCGAGTAATGAGAATGGGATTTAAAACGACCATTAGAGCCTATAAATATGTAATGGGGCATGATTTTTGAGGTTAGTTAATTTGGGGGGGGGACACTTTTTGTATCAAGCAAAAGAATATGTATGATTTTTGTTGAAGATTAAGCTGAGTCACAATGTAAGAGGTCGATCTGCAAGATGTGTGCATAGATATGATGTAATGGATTTTTCGAGTAATGTATGTAGGTTGTGTGCATAGACTTAAAGCGTTCGAGCTGTGATTCTCCATATTAAATGAGCGCTTTTGTGTTTTTTCCCATCTTGGGTTTCTACATTAAATCTACACATTGACAAATATTCTTCTCCCCCAAATTTTCCCGATCTTGGAAGTTTGAAGATGAAGGATCAATTGCATCACAATCACTATATTGGAGGTGGAAAGGGAGATGATAGCTTGATGGGGCAAGCAAAAATTGATACTTAGGCATTGTAGCACTAGGGTTTGCAGAGCCATTTTTCCTCATCAAAAATCTCACAAAAAGACCTAACTGAAAAGAACTTGTGATTTGAATTGATCATAAGTATGGATTTGTCTCAATAAAAATATTTCTTAATTAAGGTTTAAGATTTTATTAATTTCACTTTAGATTTTCTTTCTTAATTTAAATTTAAACATAATCTCGAAATTATGATTTTAAGTTATGATGTTTATATAATTGAATGTAATTTAATGAATAATAATACTTTAGATACTAACTAAGATTCAGTTTTACTTTCTAAGAGTTATACAAATTTATTTAATAAAGTTGTATTTTAGTTCATGCATGGTTACTAAGACAAATAATTATTAGGGTTATCTTTTTTAATTCTTAAAAATTAGTTTTTTACTTGAATATTTATTTAGGTTTAACTTTTAGAGGTTAATCATTAGGTTGTTTATTAATGTTAATTAAAATGTAGTTAATTAATTATATTATACAATAACAAGGGTACAGTACTAAATCCCTTACAAAGAGGAATTTAATAGGTTTCATAATGGGTTAATTAATTGAGTTTTTTATTATTAAGGCAATCATAAATGATTCTTTCTTATTTTTCGATTGATTAAAAAAGGGATCCAATTGGTATTTATCTTAAGCCCTCCATCTCATTCAAGTTGTTTGGATGTTTGATTATCTCTAAAGCTTCTCAAAACCTCCTTTTGAGATAGTGATCTTCTTTTGCGAGGAACTTGGTGTCTTCTAAGAACACATGGTGCTTGGTTTTGAAAGAGTGTTATGATAGTTCTGAAGTATGGATTCATTCATTATTGATGTATTCCCAACGTTATTTTATCCTTGTACGAAAAGAACGCCGTGTTTCACTAATAAACATTTCTTATATGAACACGTTATGTTGTAGATGCCTTTGTATAGTTTTTGGTCAACAAGGTATCTTATGGGTTTCATTTTCTATCTAATGGCTTATAAAGGTTTGAATGAGGTTGTAAGAGGTTTCCAAGTATAACACCAATATTTTATCTATTTCACTAGTGTCACTTGTGTTCTTGGTCAAGGTGATCAATGATTCTTGCACAACCCAATTAATCATACATGCAAGGGTCGTAACTATCAAGGTGTAGGGATAGAGTACTAACATGACCAATGGGGACATCGAGACCAATTATCTCACCTTTTCCACATAACCTTCATGACATGGTGAGTTTCTCAATAGGTTTCTCTCATGCAACATCATGGCTAGGCACGTGGAAGCGACTTTGATTTCTCCTTCCTTTAATCATAGCCTTCTATCTTTTGACCTCGCAATTAGCATTTGGTTTAGCTTTGGTATTGTTCCCTCTCATAACTTGGAGGAAGGATACATATTCAATATTTATTTGTATATATATGGATCTTTGGATGATTCTCTTGAGATTTGGACTTTCTAAAGGATGTCCACATTGGAAGGCACTAGATATCACCATTGGGTCATTGACCATTATTTCTCTTTGAATCCCTTTATTTTTTATCTCAATGAGTCCTTGTAAGACAACAAAATTTTCAACTTCATTATTAATTTCTATTCCTATGCCCCATGTCAACTATGATATTATCTATCCATAGGGATCATAAAATTTTCCCCTTACCCCCATCACCTACTTCCCCTATGTTTCCCTTTAAAGCTTCATTGAAGAATATAATGCATTGCCTTCAATTGATTCTACATTCACTAAACTTTGTATTACCCATCCAAAACTACCAGGTTTGATTGTTTTGCACCTTGTTATTAGCAGCCATTTTCTTGGAGAAATCCATGAAAGAAGTGACCCTAGACAAAAAAAATTACTACAATCCATAAGTTGAGGGTTGTGAAGCTTTGATTCCATTGAAGATGATATTTTCATCAAAGAGATATTGTGTTGAGCATTCCATGTTCTTAGGGGTAGGGATTTCATTTTAAAAATACTATGGTTTCAATCTATCCAAATTTTCAATGAGATGTATTTTGGGATGGCTCTCCACACTCTTTCCATCACTGACTTACTATTTAGGATTTTAACATAGTATTTTTTTCCATGTTAGGATCAATAGCCTCCAATTTTTCTAGATATCCACCTAAATATCAAGATCATCAAGAAATTAATTCCATACTTGTTGCGTGAAGATGCATTCTAAACAAAGTTGTGGAGTAGTTTCCTCCTTAGACTAACATAATACACATATGGTGGGACCCGAAATACCCCTCTTGTAGAGATTTTCTACAATCTAGATCTTGTTATGCGCCATTAACTAATAGAAAAATAAAAAATTTGGTAGGTAACTCCTCCTTCCTACTATTTCCATAAGATCAATATAGGAGGGAGGATCTAGCCTTCAAGAATGAACTCATAAAAAAATTTATTGCGTGAGATTCCCCATATGGACTCCATCCTTCTATGTTACCAGCAATAGAACCAATGGGATTTTCCCCTCAAATAAATCCATATAAATTTCTTAGTTATTTCTTGAGCTTGTCTATCCATTCCAATGTCCTTCTTCTCCTTACTATTAGTTTGAAAGTCCATAAAGAGTGTGAATGCCTTCATCAAACATCCTGACATGAATTCCCATAATATCAAGAATGATGGGGATGGGCTAACATCCTATGATCTTTCCTTCCCATAGGCTAATAATCTTACTATTTCCTAGAACCCAGGAAATGGTTGATTGGATAAATAAGGTTGATGTTTTTCATAAACCCATATAGGTGTTCCTCTCAAGACTAGTAGGGGACCATCTAAGCAACAAAGTTGGATTCTACTCAAGTATTTTTTGTGAGTCACTACTTTCCACCATTCTTGCTTCCTTAAGATGAACCGCCACATTATATTCACCCTAAGAACCTAATTCATTAAAGATGGTAATGGATCAGGTCTTGTCACTGAGAGGGGGTGGTGAATTAGTGACATAAATTTCAATAAAATTTATTTTATTTTAGCAAATGTAAAAACAAATTTGAACACACTGTTTTAACGTGGAACCCAATAAGGTAAACCACCAACACGTTTCTATTATCTACAAAACTTTGTTTTTACAATATACAATGGTTATTTGCAATCACCCACTTGCTGGAGACCACAATACCCAAGTTTCTCAGCCACTACTGAAGGATGCACCCACACCCTGGTTTCTGTCTGCATGTACAAACAAGGATACACCAATAACCTGATTCTCCAGCCACTATTGGAAGGAGGCTAAGACCTCCTTGCAGGCATGTATCCTGCCCTAGCACCACCCTTCTACCCTAATTTGATATTATTAAACTTCCATATCTTCTTAAAAACATTGTCTCTTGTTACTCTACTTTGGTCTCTGTCTTATGCTTCGGCTGCATAGATTGGATGATAGAGACAAGTTCTTTCCTTCAATTATTCTATCAATAAATACCTTTACACATCCTGCAGATGCATCTCTTCATTCTAGAAACGTGCCCTTTCACTAGCATGCCATTTCAAATCTGATATTAATGATTTCCAATTAAATAATTAATTAAAACCTTATTGATAAGATCTGATCTGCGAGCTCCCTTATTTTCTAATCGTGGGATTCATCAAACAATTCCTGTGGGCTTCTTTTCCTCCTCTACAGGCTCCCTGCGTGCATTCCCTAAAATCCGGTTAATCAATTTATAGTTTAACCTTCCAGTCATGTTCTTCCATAGTCTCTATTTCTAAAATCATCCTGTGTCATTGATCTTCATGACCGTTGATCTTTCGGATTGTGGGTTATGGAATGTGGGTTCTCAAACACTCAAACGATTCTTTTGCAATCCTTCGTCTTCCACTTTCCGCACTAACGTTTATGGACTGTCGATATTTTGCAGAAGTCTTTCTGACTGATGATCTTCTAGATCAAGGGATGCAAAATGCGGAACTGTGACATTTCCCACATTCTTTTCATGATTCTCTGCCTTCCGCTTTTCGCTTATCCTTTGCGGAACTGATCCTTAACCATCGGATCTCATGCGGGATGCTTCCTAACCGTCGATTTTTTATTGAATGCAGATCTCACCATGACTTTGATGAGGATCTCACTGTGACTTTGCGGATTTGCATGATTTCTTTTGCTTTAACACTGAGCCAATTTTAATCTCAACATGCAAACTAACATTTTTCTCTTGCTTTGGCAGATTGATATTTCGCTCGTGTAAGAACCAAATAAGAATCTAATTTCATGACTGGATAGCCAGTTCACCAGGGATCAGGATCGTGTCATCTTTAGATATCACTGACACACACACATCTTCTGGAGGACATTTAAAAATATTCTTCCAACCTTTTGTTATGACACTAAGACAAATTTCTTAGTTTGATCCAATCTTCCATTTCATCATTCATGCCATGTCATCACTACCTTTGTATTTTCTTTGACTTATACTGAGTTCACCTTTTGACTTTTCTTTGTCTTTCACTAATTTCACTTTGTCATCAATGACAACTATAATCCATATTTCCAAAAATATCCCCCTTTGGCATTGATGGAAACACCTAAACCTTCTCCCACTTTGACAACAATGACAAAGGATAACTTGTTACGCCATTGACGATTTCCTGTCTTTCTTCTTTCTGAAAACTCCCCCTATCATCATAACTCCCCTCTGTTAATTGAACTTGGTATTTAGCCAATGTATTATCATTTATATTAGCATTTCCTTTCTTGCAACAGGTTCTTGAATGATAACTTAAATGATAGATCCATGGACTCCCCCTGTCATTGTACTTCCTCTCCTTTGCCTAAATGTTTTTTTTATAAACTGCATTATGTAACTTGCTCTCTTCAATATATCTTCACATAATCCTTGGTCTAAGATAATAGTCTTTAGATGGATTGTCACTAGATTTATTTCGGTTCTAAATTTGGTAGAATCGCGAAATTAACCTCACTTGGCCAATGGTCCCATGGGCAGTGCTTCAACGACGAGCAGAATTCAAACCTTCGTGGAACTGGATTTCATACATATTTCTCTCCCGTCTCCAGCAATTAACTTACTTGCTAGTTCATCAGTGAAATGACTAAAGGACCATCCAATCTAGATCAATGGTGGACCTCAAATATCATAGGGAGGATTTCATCAAATATCACACTCGTCAGGATTTTCTTTCTCCGTGCTATTTTACTCAGTGAAATGGCTCACAGCTGTTTGATATAAACCATGCTTTCATCTGGACCGTCGAAATATGTGGTCCCTTCCTAATTCCACAAATCTCCATTTTGACTTTATCTGTGCAAGTTTAACTAACGAAATTATTTTCCACCGTAGATCTATTCTTCCCTGGATCTGCACCATTTGAAATGTGTAGGCTCCAAGTAATTCCATGGATCTAATCAATTTATTTCTCCTCGTATGTTTAAAACAACAGAATATTTCAGTACCATAGATCTATTTGCCTCTACCCATCCAATGGTCTATTATGCATGTAAGTTAACCTGCCTCCGCCTTTACCAAAATTCTTTAAACATGTGCATTTAGATCTACATTAGTTGCAAAACCTCATTAACATCCTTCTTGTAGTGATTCTTTGATTAAGAACCTTGGATGATGAGTTCATAGACTCCCCCTATCACATTGCTTCTCCTCTTTGCAAACACATTCCTTCTTCAAATTTGATATCAAATCCAATTGTGGTATCTCTCTTCATTCTTTATGCATTTGTAGCAATTCATGATATCAAATCTGCATTCAAGCATACCTTCATCCTTTGCCAAAACTCTGCTTCAGTAAGCTCTTCAAAACTACTCTATAGGTTTGATATTCATTCTTCTTTATGATTTCAAGGAAAATAGTATAACCATTACTAACATTGTTATCCATGACAACAAACTTTTCAAACATTCTCCCCTTGAGTACATGATCCTCTCTAATGCTTTATTTCAGGTTCTCTTCTAGGTTATATGGGATTTTCTAGAAAAAAAATCCATCTTCAGTTCCATCACTATCACTAATTCCTTCTTCATCGTCTTTATTTCCATCATAATGATTGTTAATCATATTTACAACACTATTAAAACCTTCATCTTCTTGGGAAACATTTTCGATATCTGAAATCTCGATTTCCTCCATATCTTTAGAGTCTTCCTTTCTTCTCCAACTCTTTCTATGAGGTTCCTTTTGGTTTTTCAAAAACTTGCCATCATCTCCTATCATGTATTTTTAATTATCACTGTCAACACACCAGATATTTTCTTTATCTTGTGTTTTTAGGGTAGTCAGACATTCCTCTTTTAATGTTCTTTCTTTCCATAGCTTTGTTTGCTCTCTAATGTCCTTTGGTCTTTCTAAGACTTCCATTAATCTGCAATTGCTTGCTTTATGTCCATAGTTATGACAATTGAAGCATTCTAAATTCATTTCTTGTAGAGGTGCAAATGAGTTATAATTTATGCTCTTAACTTGACCAACTATCTGATTGTCCTTGAGGTTATAGTTTTTAACCTTAAAACTTTTCCTTTCATATGCTCTACAATTCATAGCTTTGTGTCCAAAGCTAGAGCATGCAAAACAATAACCAAAGAAAACGTGAGGATACTTGTTTTGGTAGACCTTATTTGGAGTTGTATTGAATTCCTTCTTGATGGTTGGAGATGATCTTTTGGAGTCCTGAGCATTCCTTGTCTTTTCTTCCTCTTTCTTCTTGAATGTACTAAGAAGAGAAGCTGCATAATATTTTGAGCTAACTTGATTTTCTTCTTGAGAATAACCTATTCCATTTTTGTTACTTGTATCTCTTTGTGTGGTTATAATATCATCTAAAATTTTAGAACTATTTCCATATCTAGTTTGAATAAATTTTGCATCAAGCTCTTTTCTTAAGTATTATGCCTCCATGCTTTCACAGGTTAGTTTTTTTTATTTAACATATTTCTCGAGTCTTTCTTCTGTCCTACTTGCCTCTTCAATTTGGGGTTTCAGATTTCTCATGATTTTCTTCATCTCTTTTTCTTTATATTCATACTCTTCATGTTGTTCAACTAAGAAACTTTTCATATGTCTATATTTGTTTTGTATCTTCTTAGTCCATTAAAAGCACTGAATAGTTATTTTTCCATATTAACCTTTGCTTCATCTTATGACTCTTTCTTATGCTCAATTTCTTCTATTTCATTAGACTCTTCAATACCTAGAAAAAGGACTTCATCATCACTAATGTCAGATGAACTATTGTCTTCTTATTTGAATATAAATTATTTTTTCCTTTGTAATTTTTCTTATAGTGGAATTTTCCCTCTTTCTTGTATTGTTTGTTTTTGTCATATTCATCTTCAGAGTCTTCCTTGGGATAAGGACAGTTGGATTGAAAGTGCCCAATTTTTCCACAATTAAAACATTTGAAGGGCATTTTTCCTTTGTACTTCCCTGATCCTTTTTGAAGTTTTTTAAAAAAATTGGCTTCTTCTTCATTAGATTCTTCATCATGGTTGGTCTGAGATTTTTGCTTCTGGTTTATTTTCTTGATTAATTTGAAAGTTGCTTCTCTTTTTGGGAGATTATCAATACCTAGTCTTAATTCATAGGTTGTGAGGATTCCATACAATTCATCCATGGTAAGATCTTCTAGCTTCTCTCGGTCTTCAAGAGTGGATACTTTGGGATTATATGCCATAGGAAGTGTTCTTAGTGTCTTTTCAAACAACTCATAGTCTGGTACTTCTACCCCCAAACCTTTGATTGTATTAACAAGATTCTCAATTCTTTTGAATTAATCTAAAATATTTTATTCATCCTTCATTTATAGACTTTCATATAGTAATTTGAGAGATTGAAGTTTTTCCATCTTTACTTTGGAATCTCCTAAATATATGGTTTCCAATTTTTCCCAGATCTCTTTTGCACTTTTACAAGTCAGTACTTTTGTAAGACCCTTCTTACTTATTCCAACTTGTAATGTATTTAAGGACTTTGCATGTTCCCAAAATTTATTCCTTTCTTCTGCTTTTGTGGAAGTGACTTCTAAAACTTTATATCCTTCTTCAACTAATGCCCAAACTTCTAGACCAATGAACATCAGATAGTTTTTCATTCTAATTTTCCAGAAAACATGGCCTTCACCATCAAATATGGGGACTCTAATTGACATATTCATCTGCTAATCCATAGTGGTTGTAATAGGCTCTCCCTTACAGCGGTTAAACTGTGGTGAAGGATCCAACCCTGATACCAATTGATGGATCAGGTCTTGTCACTGAGAGGGGGGGTGAATCAGTGACAGAAATTTAAACACAATTTATTTTATTTTAGCAAATGTAAAAACAAATTTGAACACATTGTTTTAACGTGGAACCCAATAAGGTAAACCACTGACACGTTTCTATTATCTGCAAAACTTTGTTTTTACAATATTCAATAGTTATTTTCAAGCACCCTCTTGTTGGAGACCACAATACCCAAGTTTCTCAGCCAATACTGAAGGATGCACCCACACCCTAGTTTCTGTCTACACCTACAGTCAAGGATACACCAATACCTTGATTCTCCAGCCACTACTCGAAGGAGTCTAAGACCTCCTTGCAAGCATGTAGCCTGTCATAGCACCACCCTGCCACCCTAATTTGATATTATTAATTCC
This sequence comes from Pseudotsuga menziesii, assembly GCA_001517045.1. NCBI lineage: Eukaryota > Viridiplantae > Streptophyta > Pinopsida > Pinales > Pinaceae > Pseudotsuga > Pseudotsuga menziesii. The sequence goes on from LPNX010785543.1 coordinate 339,892, forward strand.
ATATATTCTTAAAAACATTGTCTCTTGTTACTCTACTTTGGTATCTGTTTTATGCTTCGGTTGCATAGATCTGGATGGCATAGAAAAGTTATTTCCTTCAATTATTCTGTCAATAAATACCTTTATGCATCCTGCGGACACATCTCTTCATTCTGGAAACGTGCCCTTTCACTATCATTCCCTTTAAAATATGATATTAACGATTTCTAATTAAATAATGAATTAAAACCTTCTTGATCAAAATTGATTTGTGAGCTCCCTTCTTCTCTAATCGCGAGATTCATCAAACAATTCTTGTGGGATTCTTTTCCTCCTCTACGAGATCCCTGCTGACATTCCCTAAACTCTTGCTAATCAATTTACAGTTTAACCTTTCAGTCACGTTCTTTCACAATCTCTATTTCCGAAATCACCCTGATCCGTTGATCTAATTTCAGGCTTCTTCCTGACCGTATATCTAAAAATGTTTTTCCACACTATTAGCTTTCCGCAGTCATTTTCTGCGGTCATTTTTTCGCACTCATCCTGAGTCGTTGATCTTTATCCCGGGTTGTTTCCTTATCACAGATATGAGATGCGATGCGGTATGCGGATTGTCGAACCATGACATTTCTCAACATGTCTTTCCGCACTTAGCTTTCCACCTCAATCATTGCACACCATTGATCTCCTACGGGCTCTTTCGTGACCGTTGATCTGAGATGAGATGCGGATTTGCAACTTTTCCAAAATGTCATTTCAAGGTTTCCGCTTTCTGCACTTAATATTTCTGCACCGTTGATCTTCAGCGGGCTTCTTCGTGACCGTTGATATTCCGGATCATGGGTTGCAGAATGCAGGTTCTCAAACACTCAAATGATGCTTTGGAAAACTTCTGTCTTCTGCTTTCGACACTAACCTTTCCTCACCGTTAATCTTTTACAGAATCCTTTCTTACTATCAATCTTTTGAATCACGGGATGTGGAATGCGGAACTATGACATTTACCACATTCTTTTCACGATTCTCCACTTTCTGCTTTCCGTCTTCCAGACTTCGGTTCATGGAAACCCATATTATCCTAGACCTTGATTTTCCACTTTCCATTTTCTGCTTTTCTTATGAACCATTGATCTCTTTTGTGGGTTCATTCATGACCGTTGATCTACAATCTAATGCGGATTTTTGGATCTTCCTTTTTCTTTGTGTGGAAATAATTCTCTGTCGTCAATCTCCTTGCAGATTCAATCACAACCATTGATCCCTTGATTAGATTTGGATTTCTTCTTCTGCACTCCTACTTTTGCGGAACCCTCCTGCGATCGTAGATCTATTACAGAACTCTCCTCAGCCATAGATCTTTGTACACTTGCAGAACTCTTCTTGACTTTGGATCTTCCGCGGATCTAATCTCGACCGTCGATCTATACTCTTTTGTGGAACTTCACCTTTTCTGCCTATCCTTTGTGGAACTGATCCTTAACCATCGGATCTCATCCGGGATGGTTCTTGACCGTCGATTTTAGATCAAATGTGAATCTCACCATGACTTTGCGCATTTGCATATTTCTTTTGCTTTAACACTTAGCCAACTTTAATCTCAACATGCAAACTAACATTTTTCTCTTGTTTTGGCAAATTGATATTTCACTCATGTAAGAACCAAATGAGAATCTAATTCCATGGCTGGATAGCTAGTTCACCAAGGAGCAGGATCATGTCATCTTTAGATCTTACTGACACACACACATCTTCTGGAGGACATTTTAAAATAGTCTTCCAACCTTTTGTTATGACACTTAGACAAATTTCTTAGTCTGGTCCAATCTTCCATTGCATCATTCATGCCATGTCATCACTACCTTTGTCTTTCCTTTGACTTATACTGAGTTCACCTTTTGTCTTTCCTTTGTCTTTCATTGAGTTCACTCTGTCATCGTTTCCTTTGCTTATCCTTTGTCATTCATGAACTACTTTGAAATCAATGACAACTATAATCCTTATTACCAACAAATGGATCTGAAATGTCTAGTCCTTCTCTATTATATGGGGCTCTCACTTTCTTCCCACTGATCAGGTTATATTTTTTTGTGTTTTTCCACCATTTCCATAGGAATATCTTTATTTATTTCCTATTTTCTGCATGACACCAATAGGAGCTAATAACACTAGACAAATATAAGAATACGAACTCAATGAGTGTTACCCTTATCAAGGGGAGAAATCCACTAAGAGAAACCAAAGACAAGGATAGCTAGAAATAGGGATTACCTAGAAACTAGAAAAACATAAACCAAACCCTGAATATTTTTCTTTATTGCAACACTTTAAACCCAACATTAAGCGATACTCTTAAATTTAGTTACATTAATACTCTGATTACCTTTTGATTGCCAATGTAACACTTGGTTACATTGTAGCAATTTTTATTGCTTAATTTAAAAAAAATGACAATAAATATAATTTTCAAATTTTATATATACAAAATTGAGTTATAATAACTTTTACATATGATTGCAAACCTATGTAATCATAAACTACTCAAATTTCCATTTGACATCATCGTAATATCATGATACAACTTTCCTTCATCAAACATCTTGATGTGAATTCCCACAATATCAAGAATGAGGGAGATGGGCTAACATCCTATGATATTGTCTTCCCATAGGCTAATGATATTACCATTTCCTATAACCTAGGAAATGGTTGATTGGATAAATTAGGTTGATGTTTTTCATAAACCCATACAGATGATCCTCTCAAGACCAGTAGGGGACCATCTAGACATCGAAGTTGGATTCTACTCAAGTACTCAAGTACTTTTTGTGAATCGCTAATTTCCACCATTCTTGCTTCCTCAAGATGAACCACCACATCATATTCACACTAAGAAACTAATTCATTGAAGGTGGATCTCAAATGTCTAGTCCTTCTCTATTATATCGAGCTCTCACTTTCTTCCCACTAATCAGGTTATTTTTTGTGTTTTTCCACCATTGAATCTCTTTATTTATTTCCTATTTTCTACATGAAACCAATAAACAAAGATAAGAAGACGAACTCAATGAGTGTTACCATTATCAAGGAGACAAATCCACTAAGAGAAACCAAAGACAAAGATAGCTAGAAATAGGGATAACCTGGAAACTAGAAAAAGATAAACCAAACCCTAAATGTTTTTCATTATTCCAACACTTTAAACCCAACATTAAAGATACTCTTAACTTTAGTTACCTTAATACTCCAATTACCTTTTGATTTCCAATGTAACACTTGATTACATTGTAGCACTTTTTTATTGCTTAATTTTAAAAAAAATACTTCAAAAATTAAAATAAATATAATTTTCAATTTTAATATATAAAAAATTGAGTTGTAATAACTTTTACATATGATTACAAACCTATGTAATCATAAACTACTCAAATTTGCATTTGACGTCATCGTAAGTTCATGATACAACCTATCTCAATTTGTTTTTAAATGATCAATGTTGGGAGGGGTTTTGGTAAGGGAGTTGCGCAGCTTTGCGGCAGCTGTGCAAGCTCATGCGGTACAGCCCAAGGGAAAATCAGCACAATGGGCGGAAAAATAACTGTTTTGAATATTTAATAGACTATTTGACCAAGTTTTGTCACCATAGGTCATTAGCGGTTATAAGTTAGTTAGAAGTGGACCTTCACTGTAAAGGTGCAATCCTATATATAGATCTAGTTTTGCAATTAAATAGACATCAGTTGATCAACATTATTTGAGCATGATTATCGCATGAGGTCTAGTGCAATCTGGTTTTGAAGAATTTCCTGTTGTATCTGCGATCTATTTGTTGATGTATTTGTAAATTCGGAATGTATTCATCTATGTATCTTATGTATTGTAAGCCGATGTTTATTCCGGGATGTATCTATTATGTATTTGAGTCATGTTGTCATGCCCCGATGTTCCGATCGGGAGGATCAATAATGTAAACAAGTCATGTCAATTCATAGTGGGTAACTCTCTGATTGTGTAAGAGTTAAAGTCCCCATAGTTCCGGGGCACTAGGGTTATTAGACACTCTTAGAGATGTCGGCTCTAGTAAGTAATTGTTAAGTGAGGCCGACATGTTGGAGTGCACTTCAAGTGAACAAAAGAATATAAATAGAGAGTGAGCCTCTCTATTTATCACACACATCACTCATACACTCATGTGTAGTGCATAGTTGAGGAAGGAGAAGACACTGGGACTAGACAAGAAGAAGATTACTGTTGTTGGGAGATCACTTACTATTTTGTGGCTTTTACTATTTTGGTGTTGATTCTATCTCTGAGGAAGTTGCAGGGTTTTCTCCATTTATGGTTTCCCCGATCAAAAACATTGTGTTCATTGTCTCTTGTGTTTGATTGTTGTACTTGTTATTCTCTCAATAAAGATCCTAACATAATGCTAGCTTAATGTTGAAAAACTAACACTATCTGGGTTATTTTCTGATGTATTTGGCCTCTGGTTGTGGAGAAGACTTGTCTGTTTTGGATCCTTTGCACAGAGTTAATATGATATGACAGTTGTTGCACAAATCTTATCTTTTATTCCTACTGCGATGATCTAAATCTGATATGATACTGCTGTGATCTAGCTGTGATCTGTTTTGTTATGATGTTGTTGTGGTCTAGATATATTATAATGCTGCGATTTGTTATGATGTCCTCGTGGTCTATTCCTTTTATGCTATATTGATGTTGATGTGATCTATTTTTTCTATGAGTTGAGATGTTTTATGAATGATGTTGTTGTACTAGTGATACTGTGACAATTGTACGATGTAATCTACAGTTGTGGAAATGAATCAATGATGACTGCATAGTTCTGGATCCAATAGTTATGTTGTCTCCCCATCAGATCCCATATCCTCCATCCTCACTACCAGAAAATCAGTTCTAACAGCTCTCCCTTTAACATATTGAGTGAGAATTTGTCCATTCTATAGATGTTGCTAGGCATGGTAAAACATGTCTGCACCGGTGCTCAGGGAGATCGTGCTGGTTGGGTGTAGATAGAGTAAGAACCCCTATCGATGAGCCTTTGTTGGTGGGTTTCACCAACAAATGGTTCCATTGCTAGGACTGAGTTGCAATTATAAGGAGGATATGTTTTGGCATCCGACTCGACCGGAGATCGAGGGTTGGTTTGATCTAAAGTTGTGAGAATTTGCTGAGGCCGAAAATCAAAATATAAAGTTGTAGACGAGCCATTGGTTGGATAGTTATATCCACGACGGTCCTCACGAATGGTTCTTTTGTGATTTTCTTGTCCTCTTGCATGAGTGGCTAGAAAATTTAACTTCTAAGGAAACAAACTTCCAAGGAGGAGAGCTGACATCCTGGACTCCAGAGCTGATCCAGGAATTACAAGAAAAGACAATAAGGCATTGCAGGATGTTGAACCGTGGTTGGACAATATCCTAGAAGGATAAATTACTGAGTTTGCAGTCGACACTAAAAATTCATTTAGCAAAGAAGAAAGGGATTTCTTCAGCGGACCATGAGGAATATTCTTGTTGTCACTGCAGTAGTCAATTAAGCATCTGGTCTGTGAAAAAGGTATTCTGAAGATGGACCAAGAGTAGTGGAACTCTGGTGTGCGGAGTATGTAGGCATCGCGACGAAAGGGGGGAGACGCATGGAAAGGTAAGGGTTATATGGGCATGAGTTATGCTGAGAATATGAAGGTATCTGAGGAAACAAGTGGTTGTACAAGGGGAGGAGCAAGGTTTCAAGAGAAGAGGGAGAGGACAGGAGAAGGTCCTACTGCGATCGAAGTGCGATGCCGCGAGGAACAACCACACGAGATGAAGCGACCTTTTTGTGATGACAAGGACGACCAGGCCCAATTTACGCCCGGAAGGACAACAGGATCGAACCCCAGTAGTAACATGTCCATACCTCTGTGCACTACTCCACCACAAGGGAAAAATACACATTCTGCATCGACTTGCCTGATGTGTCAGCAACAGTCTAGAAATAGAGCACCAGCAGGAGGAAGAAGTCCTGGAATGGAGGGGTGATGAAATGAAGCTCCCAACATTTCATGGAAACGACACTGATGACCCAGAGAAATACTGGTTCTTATGCAAGGCGATCTAGACCGCCCGACAGATCGAAGATGATGATGTCAAGAAAATCCAGCTGGCAACTACACTTATGGGTCGTGTACTGGAATGGTTCATGAGATTCATGAGGGTTCCTCAAGGAGGTACTACAAAAATGTTGTATGAGATCCAAATGGGGTTATTTGAAGAATTCAAGAAGCCGATGTCGGAGGCTCAATACATTACAGAATTGAAAGAGATCAAACAGTTCCCCAATGAAACGATTTGGGATTTTGATCAGCGGTTTAAGACCTTGATGGCTCGGTTCAGTTTTCAGATGAGCGATGTTTAGCACAAGGATCGTTTCATCACCGCGCTTATCCCATGTATTAGACAACCACTAATGCAACAAAAGATTATGACATAGAGCGAGGCTCTAGAGACCACGATGAAATTGGAGGCATCACGGTAGGAGAATCTGCGGTCGGAATGAACCAGATTCAAGCACAGTTGGCCAATCTAATGCTCCAACTGCAAGATATCAAAAAGGCCACAGAATATCATGATGATCTTTGGTGCACCCGTTGCCATGCAGACGGACATACCAAGGACACATGTCCGACGTTCTGGAATTATTTGCTGTTAGGAGCCCCGAACCCGTTGAGTTGTGCTGGTATACCATGGTGTCACATATGTCAAGTCTATGGGCATCGACATGAGAATTGTTAATACATGCAGAAGATGGTTACCAAGGCAGAAAATCTATACTGTACATTTTGTCGGTCAGTAAGACATGATGATAAAAACTGTCGAGCTTATGATTTGCTCCAGGAAAGAACGTATGATTCATATTTTGTGAAAGATAACAACCCCAGGCAATGCAAGCGCAACCTCTGATGGCCCAACCAGCAGTGCAGGTGCAGCATACACCACCACCCTAGATGCAGTTTATCCCAACACAACTGTAGCAACAGTTTACAGTGCAGCCACATTTCACACCTCAGCCACAGATTGTAGCACAATCCCAGTATGCGCTGCGACCATAGTATAATCAGGCGTCACTTATTCAGTCTCAGCCACAATATGTTCAAACTACACACTATGTCTAGCAGCAACCAAACCCACCGTAGCAGCAGATGGCCCAACTGCAGTTTCAGCAAGCAGGAGTCCGAGGAGGATTCCGCAGAGGATTCCAAGGACAAGAAGGAGGCTTTGGTCGAGGAGGAGGACAAGGTCGAGGAGGAGGACGAGGTCGTGAGTCAATCTAGTGTTATACCTGTGGAGTATTCAGACACATTCAAATGGAGTACCCTCATGCGCAGTGTACGTACTGTGCGGCCAGTGAACATAATGTTGAAAAATTCCCTCAGTTGATTGCAAAATGGCAGGCTGGAAACATTCCTCGGTTGCAGAATGTGCAGAATCAGAATCAGCCTACATTCCAAGAATAGAACCAATCGATAATGCAGAATCAGATCCCACCACAGAATCTGACTCAGAACCTACCCCAGACTCGGAATCAGCCGATGAATCAGCCGTTGAATCAAAACCCACCATTGAACCTAAATCAAGGATCGATGATTGCGATAATTCAAGCCGAACCATAAACAAAGGATGTCAACTTTGGGGTTGTTACTCACGTCGGTGCGATGACCAGAGAAGACAGAACGCGGCAGCAAGTTTGACTCACTGGCAAGAAAAATTAGCATTTGATATTGCGATGGAGAAAGATACCTTCTTAGGGGGAAAGCATGCAATCAAGAGAAATCCAGGTAAGTTACCAATTATCGACATGCCATTTGCTCTTGATCCATCTGTAGAGGAAAGACCATCGCGGTAGCATGGTATCGTGCAATAGTTCTTTGAAAGTTGTCTATTGCTACCAAGGGACCCTGATGCCCTTGTCGAGCTTGAGACATTATTTTACCACCCAAATAAGGCAGTGAAGGATTCTGCAGTGAAATCCTTGCAAAAGAGGAAGATAGGTAAGGAGATGAGGAGTAATATCCAAATCAGAGATTATTAGCTTGACTCAATTATTCTAGATCTTGGATCAGATGTAAACATTATGACCAAGCAAACCTAGCAATTGATGGGAAATCCAGTATTGGGATGGTCACCAGTGCAATTGCGACTAGTAAATCAGGCAAAGGTTCATCCCATTGGTTGCGTCTCAAACTTGGTTGCGAAATTGAAGGTATGAAAATGCATGCTAACTTTAATGTGATGAAAGTAGTCGAAGATGGTGGTTCCTATCCCACACTACTAGGGATTTGATGGGCTGATGATAGCATGGCAGTTATCAACTTCAAAAAATGAGTTATGATGTTTGAGAACCAGGATATCAAGGTCATTTCTCCTATGGACCCTCAGGAGGGACGTCGATATATTGAACCTGTGAAAGATGAAGTCGGTAGAAGTTGGGATCATGCTTATAACATCTCTGAAGACTATATCCATCCTACCGTCGATGGCGAACTTGGATGGTGCAGTGCAAGTTCTGCATCCTCTAACTCTGATGATGCTTTGGAAAATTGGCAGAATAAGTTGCATGAAGTATCATTCAGGAAATGTGGGTTGATTACATAGTCTCTCTAGCGTGTTGCAACTGAGATTGTTGAGCTGCCAATTTATGAAGGGCTACCAGTGTTACCCGAGTTCCTTAGAGAATTTGAAGAGAAAGAGTTTGAACCATAAAGGATATTGGCCCTAGATGTTGCACTGAAAGCTACTCTGTCTTGATGGTGGGTGGCACACAAACAAATGATCCATGACTAGGGACAGTGCTAGAGATTGATGATGGTGCGCTTCGACGATTCAAAGGTCTATCATGTTGGGAGGTGCGACGGACGGAATGATCCCACCAGTCATTTGATTGAGTGTCAGACTTTATGGGAATCATGACCCAGAGATGAATGGGTCCATGCTTTTTTCCACACTCTAGAAGAGATGCCGAGATCCTGGTATGTAGTGGCAGAATTGCGCAGAAATATCACCACTTGGGAGGATTTGTCCATTTGCTTTGTGCAAACGTTTAGTTTCCAGGATTCCAACCCAGAGGTATGCAATGCTTTACACATCATCCATGATGTAGTATAGAAATTCATCCCTGTCACATACCCAGTTGATCCACATGCGCACTGCTCAATAGAATCCATGATGGCATGCTACAACATGTTTGGGGAGCTTGAAGATGATGACAAGTTGCGGAATGTTAATATTCCGGAATCAGAAGGAAGCCATGACGTCGCTGCACCCAAGATATATACGGATTCAATGAGTCAGCCATTGAAGATCCGAAAAGTCAACATTGGGTCAAAAGAGAACCCAAATTTTTCTAATGTCGAGGACTACTGGGATGAGGAGACCATGGCCAAAATCACAGACCTGCTACATGAATTTCAAGACCTTTTTCCGACATGGTTTTCAGAGATGAAGGGGATTTTAGGAAACCTGGGGGAGATGAAAATCCTATTGAAACCAAATGCAAAACCTATGCGACAGAGGTTGTATCGACTAAATCCATGATACAAGGACTATGTGAAGGCTGATATAGACCAGATGTTGGATGCTGGGATCATCTATCCTGTAGAAGAATTAGAGTGGATAATCCATAAGGTGGTCCATGATCAAAAAGACCAGCGAAACCCACATTTGCATCGACCTAAAGAAGTTGAATGATGCATGCGTGCATGACCCGTTCCCAACCCCTTTTACAGATGAAGTTCTTGAAGGAATAGGCATATAGGAGATGTATTCCTTCATGGATGGTTTTTTGGGATACCACCAGATCCAGATTGCAAAGGAGGATCGCCATAAGATCACGTTTTTCACTGAATGGGGTTGTTTTCAATATACAGTCATGCCTTTTGGGATGAAGAATGCACCAACAGTATTTTCTCAAGTAGTTGTCGTTGTGTTTAAAGACTTTATTCAAAGTTCCTGCAAGTATATATGGATGAATGGACTATCTATGGACTAATTAGGGACCATCTCGGCAACTTGCAACTGATGCTAGAGAGGTGTCACCATCATCAGATTGCATTAAACTCTAAGAAGTGTATTTTTTGTGCACCGTTTGGAATGCTACTTGGGCACAAAGTATGCAAGGAAGATCTGTTGGTTGACCCGGTGAAGATCGCATTAATCCTCAGTTTACCATTGCTGATGAATGTGAAGATGCCTCAGGAGGCAATGGGGCATATAGGGTACTATCTCAAGTTTATCAAAGGATACGCTGCGATTACCGCCCCTATGGAGAAGCTACTAAAGAAAGATGTTGCATTTGTTGGGAAGACATTTTAAGATTTTCACCAATCATTTTGCTTTGCAATACCTAGTTAATAAGCCTGTGTTGGGGGGGAAGATCTATTGATGGTTGTTACTCTTTCAGGATTTTGACTTTGAAATAGTTGTGAAGTTAGGATGGTTGAACGCAGATCCTGATCATCTGTCTCGAATTGAGAACGGCGAAGAACCAACCAATATTGATGACGGATTTCTAGATGCACAATTGTTCCGTGTTGACGTCGTAAATGATCACTATGCCCTAATTATTCAGTTTTTGGCCACTAGTGTTGCCCCAAAGGACATGTCGACTAGCCAAAAGAAGTAGCTGGTAGTAAAGGCTTTTGATTTTCAGCTAATAGTGGGCAGTTATATAAGCTTGGACTAGATGAAATCTTGCGACGGTGTATTTTACCACATGAGCAGGGTCCCATTCTAGAAGAATCACATGCAGGAATTGCAGGAGGCCACTATGGAGGAAGGGCTACTATGTGGAATGTGTTGCATGCCAAGCTATGGTGTCCTATGTTGCATAATGATGTCACAGAATATGCAAGGAGCTGTGACGTTTTCCAGCGTGTCAGTACACCATCTCGACGGGATGAGATGCCACAGGTAACTCTCCAACCTTTTGACAAGTAGGTCATGGATTTTGTGGTTCCTATTAATCCACCCGGGAAGAGGACCGATGCATGATACATCATTACTGCAACCGACTATCTGACTAGGTGGGCGGAAGCCACACTATTTGTAGATTGTACCGCTGTGACAGCAGTACGGTTCATCTTTGAAAACATTGTGACACGGTTTAGGTGTCCCCGAATTTTGATGAGTGACCGGGGAAGTCACTTCCTCAAATGGACGGTGAAAGCACTAACTGAGGAGTTGCAAGTGCAACATAAGAGGAGTACACCATACCATCCACAGGAGAATGGGACTGATGAAGCTTTCAATAAAATCTTGGAAATAGTGTTGACTAAGGTGTGTAATGCTAACCACGATGACTGCGACCTAAAAATTTCAGCAGTGCTATGGGCCTATCGCACTACTTGCAAATTGCTGACAAGACCTACACCATTCAAGTTGGTCTATGGGAAAGAGCTGGTCATGCCCATTGAAAACATTGTTCCTAGTTTGCACATTGCCATGGTGACGAGCATGGATGATGTAGCAACATTAAAAGAGTGCATTGCGTAGTTGATCCAACTTGAAGAAGACTGCTTTATCATTGACTTCCAGTAGCAAGTTGAGAAGGATCGGCAGAAGGCGAGGCATGATCGCCACATTAAGAAAAAACAGTTTGCGGAAGGAGATTTGGTGTTGTTATATGACAGTAATTTCTTAAAGCATCCAGGTAGGTTACAAATGCACTGGTTAGGTCTGTATCTTGTTCATTCCATTACTTCTGGAGGTGCAGTTCAGTTACAGAAATTAGATGGCATGGTATTGTCGAAGCTCATCAATGGGAGTCACTTGAAGCCCTATAGGACGGGGCCAGAGTTGCATAGTGCTTGAGGCGCTGTGAAAAAAAAAATGATGATGAATATTTTTTTTCAGATCAGCAAGGCGAGCTCGAGGGAAGAGGCTACGCAAGGTTAGAGTTTGTAGCATTAAATGGTCAACCACTTGCGATAGCTATAGGGTTGTGGGTTGGTCAAATCAAGTAATAAATGCAGGTAATTAAAACAATTGGCTGGTAGTGCTTGTTGAAGCGACACGCATTAATGGCTGATCCGACCGTTAGAAGAGTAGGATTATCGATGGATTTGGCGTCATTACTACCATATTTAGTCATAATGGTGATCGTAGATTTGGTAATGATGAGTTTGAATTAGAAGTGGCTATAAAAAGTGCACGGGATGCAGGAGGACGACATTGTTCAGTGGAGCAAGCAGAGTGTTGAGCAGAGGGTGAATTATGCAATGTGTTACGAGCTTTTGAGTGAGTTGCAGAGTAGAAGGTTAGAGTTGTCAGGTGCATTGTAAGGTTTGGGGCGTGAGGCATGCTGAGCGACCTCAACGCTATTTAGATTTCCAGTGAACAAGAGTCCCCTATTCGGCTCACGGCTGTCAAAGAAGAAGTCATGAGCATGCCACTTGGCTCATCGTCTATCCCCAAGTGGAAATGGCAGGCTTAGAAGCCCAGTTCCATGCCGCTGCAAAAGAGGAAAACTCGCACATCGACGAGAGTGCAAGGAGAAGGAACTACACAAACCAGGCCGTTAAGCTCGAGAGTTGTAGAGTCTACGGTGCCTAGGGGCATATTTTTTCATGATATTTTGGGGTATGTCACTCCTACATGTCTAGGAGAAAAACTAAGGCAGCCGATGAAAAGTCAGAAGTATCCGCCAAAATTACTGTCGCTGCCGGAAGGGATGATGTGCTCGGTTGACATCATCCCTACCTTGATCTGGTTGAAATTCAAAGACCATGACTTGTTGTGACTCAAATATATCCAGGATGAGCCCTACGAGTCAGTACCGATGGTGCCTAGTGCCCCCATTCAGCTGATTCATAAACCTTGGGAGAGTGGGTTAGACCAATCTGGATTGTTAGGGCTAATCAATATGCCTCATTTTGGGTGACTAAATGAAGCCCATGCGTGTGTTAAGCAACTGTTGTCCTGTTTCCATGGGGGGATGCTTTGGTTGAATATGCCCATCATTGTTATAGTAGACTTAATCGCAAGCATTACAGGCTTGCTGAAGGCCGAGGAAAATTTGGCGCAGTATATCCGCGGAAGGGATACCGACAAGAAACTTGCCAAGCAGTCGAAGGAGGACTTTGGGTTACAGTGTGATGTTCGTGCTTATAGCATTGATAGCATCAACTCACAAGTGGTGCATATTGGCACACGAATTCTGGCGAGTAAGGTTGTTCGGGGAAATCACCCGGTCCCATGTAACTCGGGTGTTGTCGCATGTGCCCAGAAGTGTGCTGAAGGGGTACAGATGAATTGGTTTTTGTTCCTGCTTAATCAATTGCTAGAAGATGCTCTTATCACTTCGGTTGGGTGGCCATTTTCATATAGTTGGCTCTTAATTCTTATTGCGTTAGTCACCTGGATGGAACCTAAAGACTACCAACCAATGGCGGTTAGTGCGGCGAAGGTGCGCCAAGGTGCACGGTATCAAAAATTATGGTGGGTTGAAGAGCCCAGTCGATAGGCAGATTGTGCCATTCATTTTTGGGTTTATTGGGAAGTGCTGCAAGCCATATCCATCTTCATTCCTCGCGTATCTCCTTATGCCACAGCCAAGTATGAGCAGATAATTTGGTTCGACATCAAGCCCCACTCTATTTATATTCAGGCACAACGGGACCCCGACCGGCAGTGGCTACCTTTGGCTTACAATGTCACGATGGAAGAATTGGATGTTATTGTTCAAGAGTGGTCATCTAAATGGCACAACCAGGTGATTCAAGAGGAACTGTCTAAGGAGCCACCACCTAATGCCCCAGAAGAGCCTGCCCAAAAGGAGCTGAGTATTCACGATTCTGACAACAAGTCATCGTCAGACCCAGAGGCTGAAACACAGTGCATGTGAGAAGAGACTCGCACCAAATGGCGCCAAGAATATGATGCGAGTAGTGGTATCAGGTTGGGGATGGAGGAACAACTGCAGCGGCTCATCAAAGCGGTCATTGACTCCTCTGAGGTTGTGACATAGGCGATCCAAGAGTCGAACCATGAAGAATTTGGTGTGGTAAGAGATAGATTAAATTCCATTTTTGATATTGTTTCCAGGTATACTATGTGAGACCTATGATGCAGTATGTCCCGTCGATCAGCACTGAGCCCGGGATAGGAACATGAAAGTTCCCTCAACTACGATCGACGCGGGAAATTAGGAAGTACACCAGTTGCTACGACCGATACAGAGCATGGCTTTGGATATAAACAAGTTATAAACTATGGCATTGGTGGAGTTGTAGCACATTTCCACCCTAGAATTGGCAGACCGACAAAAAGAGCTTACTGAGGGCTATGTCCAGTCGCAAACCATAGTTGAGAAGCTGCAAAAAGAGGCGGAGGAGCTGCATCAGGTCCGGGTGCAACTGGCGAAAGAAAAAGTGTGAGAAATAGATGCATTAAAGGCCATGCAAGCTGAGCTACAGTGGAAGGCTACCGAGGAGATTATGAGCTGAAGAAGGTGCAAGACCGCATGATCATTGAACAAGTGCAGCTATGTGTAAGATGCAGCGAGGTTGAGCAAGCTATTGTTGAGGCTTGTCAGCATATCTTTGAAATCACGGTTGAGCTCACCCCAGTCGATAAGGAAAAGTGATTGGAGAAAACTATTGTCCACCTCCTGGATACCAACTTGGTGCTCAATACCCTGGTCCAACCTATGATTCCACCGGAGCAGGTTGCTGAAAGGAAGGATTCCATTGAAGAAATCGTGACTCGGTTCGAAACCATGGAGCAAGAGGCCAAGAAAACTATGGAGGTGACAACGTAGTTTTGGTAGAGCATTGTCTAAGATGAGCAGCTTGATCAGTTGAAAGTGCAAATGCAAGAAGCTGAAGGCCAGATGATGACATTGAAGACAGCACTGCGGGCGATGCCACTGATGGTGCAGATCACGAGGGTCGACGAGTTAAAGGATATTCAGAATTGAGCTTCCCATGCCCAAAAACACCAACAAAAGCACCGCGCTCAGCTAGATGAATTCCAAGAAATCAGTGGACAGTTGGCTATTAAAGCAGTCCCCACGCTGCAGGCGGTGCAAGAGAATCGGAAAATTATCGACGGTAAGGCTAGAGAAGAGCACCTGGTACAACAGGCTTTGAAAAATTGTCAGAGTGTTGCCACCAAATTCTGGCTTCAGGTTTGTGAGATCGCATAGCAATTCAAATATTTCAAGGCATGGATGTCGGCATATACCTTGTCAACCTGACGTGGCTTGAGGACAAGCCACAAGACTATGTTGGGGGCCTGTTGGCAGGGGTTTTGGTAAGTGAGTTGCATAGCATCGCGGTAGTTGTGCAAGCTCACGTGGTACAGAGCAAGGTCATATCAACCTGATGGATGAAAATATAACTGTTTTGAATATTTAATAGACTATTTGACCAAGTTTTGTCACCATAGGTCATTAGCGGTTATAAGTTAGTTAGAAGTGGACCTTCAATGTAAAGGCGCTAGCCTATATATAGATCTAGTTTTGCAATTAAATAGACATCGGATGATCAAGATTGTCTGAGCATGATTATCGCAAGAGGTCTAGTGCGATCGGGTTTTGAAGAATTTCTTGTTGTATCTGCAATCTATCTGGGTTATTTTTTGATGTATTTGGCCTCCGATTGTGGAGAAGACTTGTCATTTTGGATCCTTTGCACAGAGTTAATATGATATGACAGTTGTTGCACAAATCTTATCTTTTATTCTTGCTGTGATGATCTAAATCTGATATGGTACTACTTTTATCTAGCTGCAATCTGTTTTATTATGATGTTGCTGTGATCTAGATCTATTATGATGTCACTGTGGTCTATTCCTTTTCTATTATATTGACGTTGATGTGATTTGTTTTTGCTTTGAGTTGAGATGTTTTATGAATGATGTTGTTGTACTAGTGATACTATGACAATTGTACGATGTAATCTGCAATTACGTAAATGAATCAATGATGACTGCATAGTTCTAGATCCAATAGTTATGTTGTCTCCCCATTGGATCCCATATCCTCCGTCCTCACTACCAGAAACTAGGTTTCGACAACTCTCCCTTAAACATCTCAGGTGAGACTTTGTCTAATCTACAGATGTTGCTGGGTAGGGTAAAAACTATTTGGGACAGTGCTCAGGGAGATCGCACTGGTTCGGTGTTGACAGAGTAAGAAATCCTGTCGACGAGGCTTTGTTGGTGGTTTTTGCCAACAATCAAAATGTTAACAAGCACAAATGCACAAAAAAATTACCATAATTTTCACTCAAATAACATAAAAAAAAAACCTGTTAGAAACTATATCAAGATCAAAAAAATACATATGGCATTATGATCCATATACAGATCAGGAAAATGGATATGCTCTTTACTTATACGACTAAATATTTACTTTGGGAAATCAAATATTTTATGTTTTTTTCTTTTTATTTTTTGGATATGACCAAGGATCCACCTAAAGGGGCCTCACTTTGTGGCACCAAATATATTAAGGAATCAACTAATTGGGGGAGAATCCCTGACTCCAAGAGGCCAACTAATTGAACCCCTGATCTCTAACCTGAAAAAGACTTGTCAATTAGAACCCAAATAAATAAACTATTTGTTAAGGCTGATTTTTTTAACTCAAATGGATAGTTTTTTATTTTTTATTTATGAAGAAAACCAAGTATGATTTAGCAATTTCCTAATCAACCAATTACAAAAATAACATAATGTATAGTTCGAGAAGACCAACAATTATTACAGATATCTTATATTTTGAAAATCTATCTCCATCAATGGGAGATCATTGCTTGATGAAACTCACTTAAGGAAGCAGCTGAAATATACTAGGATCTCCATTGATACTGAGATTTTCTTGTGGCAGCATGCAAGCTTTATTTTCCAGAGAGTCTACATGTTTGCTTAGCTCTCACAAAATATGAAAATAAGTAACCCTTTCAAAGTATTTCAAGGTATTTCAGATTCGATCCAGGGTTTTATTCAATGAAGGATTGTTAAAATGATCTTCAAAGTTTAACAATTTGATCAGTAGCTCAAAATCCTAAAAAAATTGAATTGACTTGTATATGATCTCCTTTGCACGCTTTAAGAAGGTTGTAACTTTCTACCTGATTATTCGAACGGGTTCCTAGACCCCAGCTGAAGCATATTTCACACATACAGTTCGGAGAAATAATCTACCCACCGGCACCTGCGATCCCAGGATTACCCTTGGATGCACTGTCGAAGAAGATAAAAGCAATACAGGTGCTCTTCCACCATGATGGAAAGGCAGCAGCACATACTCTCATGCACCAGGAAGGAGGAGGCGATGGTTTGAAGCTAATTGACCTTCGCCCAAACGCAGAGGAACCCAACCATGCGACAATCTCTGGAGGCATAGAGGAATTTATAATTAATTTGTTGACTGATTCAAAAATAAGTGATTTAGCTTTGCTAGCCACGTACCTGGGAGTCAATGAGCAATTATTAAAAATCCAGTCATTTCTGGCCAACCACAATTTCCACCATATACCTTTTGGGATTGCTTGCCAGAGTTTACTCCAATCATCGTTTTTTCCCTTTATCTCAGGAATCTGATCTTTCCAGGGGGTAAACAATGCAATTATTGCCATATGAGAGGGAGTAGTGACGTTCAGGCCATGGAGAACCAAATCCCACACTGTCTAAGTGGAAACACAATCGACAAAGATATGATATGACGTTTTTTAGGAAGAATTACAAAAACAACATCTAAACAGTCCATGAAACCTATGTTTATTCAAGTTTTCACCTGTCAATTCCTTAGGAAGGTTGAATGATGAACAAATAGGCTTCCATTGCGTAGGGGATAAAAAATAAGTTTGAGAAGTTTGTAATGCAGAGAATCCTAGAGCAGCTGAATAGTTTCCTGACCGATCCCATCCCCATTTATGTTTAGAAGAGCGATGGACAAGAGCTAGTCCTCAAAGTTTTGAGATCGGTAAGTTCTAATAAGGAGAAGAGGTTCTAGAATCTCCAGAAAAGACCAACCTGCCCAATTCCCATTGCTATCCCAAAGAGCAGATATATGCAAGACGGAGGAGACCTTTATTAATTAACCATAACTTGATCTCATTTAACAATTTTAAAGTGGAAGGAGGAGGGTTTCCTAAAATATTATCTTCCCACAATAAGATCCTCATCCCATTTCCAGGGATTCTATAGAGTTGTTGTTGAATATGATCAATTCCTCTTCTACACAAGTTCCAGATTGTTGTACTAGTAGGTGTATTTGTGGATTTTAAATTTCTCAAAGAACCTCCCATAAGGTATTTCATCCATAGAATCTTTCTTACTGGATGTTTTTTATCTGCAAACAACTGCCAAATGATTTTTCCTCCTAGAGCCAGATTTGTCGATCCAGGATCACGAATTTGCAATCCACCTTCTGAAAGAGGTATTTTGAGAATATCCCAGCTAACCAAGTACATCTTATTTTGATTTCCTTTGCCACCATTCCAAATAAAGTCCCGGAGAATCTTGGAAATCTAAGCAATGATGGACTTGGGAGCAAGGAGCAAAGAGGACTAGAAGATGGGGAGGGATGAAAGGACCGCCTTAATCAAAACCATATTTCCAACCTTTTTTAACTAATGGCCATCCCAGGATACTTTTTGGCTTTTATTTTACTTATAACTACCGGCCAAAGTGAAGGAGGACTTGGTCCCAAGGTTGATGGGAGTCCCAAGTATTTGATCTTGTCCCATTTATCAAATCCAGGAAATCCCAAGGAATGAGCTATTTAAAGAATTGTCAGATGATCTACATTCCAACCATATACAACACTCTTTCTTTTATTGATCAAAGCTCCTGAGATTAAACAAAAATTTAGTAAAATTTCATTGAAGGCCTAAGAAATATTTAATGAATCCCCTCCCAAAAGAAGTGAGTCATCGACAAAAGGAGCATGATTTATAGAATCCACACCTCTTGCTTCCTTAATGCCTGGAATAGAACCTGCTACCAATTCTGCTGAAAGTTTTCTACTTAAAGATTTAGGCATCAATATATAAATGAAAGGTGACAATGGGCACCCTCGACGAATTCCTCTTGAGGCTTGGAAAAAATTTGAAGGTCTTCCATTAACAAGGGGCGCTATCGAGGGCCTATCTATGTAGGATTTTATCAAACTAACAAATTCACCACTAAAACCAAAAGAGAGAAGAACTTGATAGAGAAAGGAGAGCTTAACACAGTCGAAGGCATTTTTCATATCTAGCTTGATGATCATATCTTTCTCATTCC
The DNA here is from genome assembly GCA_001517045.1 of Pseudotsuga menziesii. NCBI lineage: Eukaryota > Viridiplantae > Streptophyta > Pinopsida > Pinales > Pinaceae > Pseudotsuga > Pseudotsuga menziesii. The sequence goes on from LPNX010785543.1 coordinate 359,166, forward strand.
TTTGGAAGCTGGAGTGAAGGGGTTCTTGCACTTGTATCACATTGTCTACAAGGTGCCTACCTTTAACAAACCCCCCCTCGAGAGGAGAGATTAAATTTCCCAACAAGGGCTTAAGTCTATTGGCTAAGAGTTTGGCCAGGATTTTATACAAAGCGTTGCATAGCGAGATAGGCTGAAATTGGTCAAAAGTTGCTGGATTAACTTCCTTAGGAATTAAAGCAATGAAAGTAGAATTTGTACCCCCTCCAACTTTGAATTTTTTAAGAAAGGCTGAAATCATATGGAAAATATCTGATTTGATAACGTGCCAACAAACTCTATAGAAATGAATGGAGAACCCATCTGTCCTGGGTGATTTATCCGGCTCCATTTCCCATATAATGTCCACTATTTCTTTTTTTGAGAATGGTTTCACTAAACTAGCATTTAACTCTGCAGTGACTAAAGAAGGAATATTAGATAAAAACTTATGCATTCACTACATTATCTGTGACTTTGTCCTCTGTAAGCAATGGTTGAAAATGTGATTGGGAAGCCTACTGTATTTGCGAGTGCCCTTTAATAACTTCACCCTCACTTGTAAATATTTGTGAGATGTGGTTTCGAGAAAGTCTAGCTCTGCATTTTCTATGGAAGAAGGTAGAATTTTTATCTCCTGCAAGCAACCAAGGACTACAAGACTCGAGACGCATATATTCTTCTTCCTGGTGAAAGGAAAGGAAATAATTTGTTCGAGCAGATTTCTCCTTATCCAAATGATATTTAGTAACTTTCGGATTCCTCCATAGTTAACTGAATATGTGCTAAAGCATGAATAGTCTCTTGCCTGCTGCTCATTGGAGTCATGAGAGGTTTTTTAACCCAACTTTTTAAGGCATGCTTAGTACACTTGATTTTATGTTCCCAAACATAGCTGGATATCCTTCAACAAACTGAGACCAAGCTTGTGTCACAGTTTTTGAGAAGCCATCTCTCTCAATCCAAAGAGGACTAGATTGGAACGGAATAGGACCTAAATCTTCCTCTTCTTCGAACAACAAAGAGATGGGGTGATGATCAGAAATTAACTTAGGCATGATTTTGGAAGAGATTAAAATTTTCCCCTCCATCAAAGAGCTTGGACCATAAATCTATCCAGATGAACAAAAACGCTAGCAACCCCTACTCTGTTATTGGTCCAAGTGTAACAAACTTTCTTGGGTTTGAAATCAAGAAGGTCCCAAGCATGAATCAAAGACTACACAAACTGCTGAAGAGGATCTTTGCCACAAACACCTTCTTTTTTCTCAATAGGGTCTAAAATAATATTGAGATCCCCTACCACAATAATATTTATGGGAGTGTGTATTTCAATAAAATGTGACAAAGAATTCCAGCAGTCCTTTTCCTCGATAAGTTTTACTGGGAAATAAAGGTTAAAGAGAGCCATGGAAATATTACTTGATATATGTTGAATTTCTGTATAAATCCAATGTTGGGAAGTAAACGAGGCTTTCAGAATAAACTTATCCTTAGACCATAAGGCTGTGAGGCCCCCTAAAGTGCCCCTTGCACTGACTGCCATGCCAGAATTCTTTTTCCACTTTAATTTGCTTAAGAATAATAACGCTTCCTCTTCAATATTTGTCTCTTAAAGCAAGAGAATGTCTAAAGGTTCCATTCTCAATAGATATTTCATTGCTTTTGCTTTCTTGGGATTCCCCAGTCCCCTACAATTCCACGAGACGATATGCATTATTTACCTGAGAAAGAGGGAGTTGGCCCTCCCTTTGGGGGTCTATTCCACTTACTTATGCCTATAGACATCTCTATTGTAGCTTGACTACCCTGCATCTTTAATCACTCAGCTTCTTCTTCTGTCATATCCTTTTGAGACTTCCTACCTGCCTTTTTAGTGATTTTCTCAATAGAATCTTCCTCCGAGGAACCAGAAGTATCTATCGGCTTCTTCTTTGGAATTTCTGTATAGGAGGGAGAAGATATGGCACTTGAGGGAGATTTATGAATTTCCTGTAATATTGCATTAGCACAAGGAATTTCAAAGAGTATAGGTCCAAATTGTTCTTGTGACCCAATATTTACTTCACTTTCATCTATGTGCACATCTGATTGTTGCACTTCACCCTCTTCGAGAACAGGAGAATTCTGATATTCAAAGGGACATAAAACAACAAAAGGATTTGAAGAAGCGGTAAATTTTTCCATAGCTTGATGTTTAAAAGTCTTCTTCTCAACAAGAATTACTCCATTCCCTGTATTTCCTCCTTTACCTTTCATTCTAGTATCTTGTTTGGAAGTGCCTGCTTTCTAAACATGAATCCATTGATCAACCTTCTCTTTTTCAATTTCTTATTCTTATTTTCTCTTGCAATTTCAAGCAAAGAGGCCCTATCCATGGAAATTACGGCACTTGAATGGGAGTTGTTCGTAATCAAGCTCCTGAATGTGTGACCATTCAGCAACAATTAACTTGATCGCCTCAGTAAACCCTATCTCTAAATCTACTTCAACACAAATTCTTGCACACGAATATTGTTCTTTCCTTTCTTCCCTGTCAATATACTTTCCAAGCTTATTCCCGATGGTTTCTAGAGATTCTGAATTGCAGCAATGGAAAGGAAAATGGGGAAGACTAACCCAAATAGAAACAGCTGAAGGAACGTCTTGAGTAGGATCGAAATCAGGAGTCCATTTATTGAGTTAGAGCCCCTGAGGACCCATAAAATATGGACCATTTCGAAAAATGAGATCTCTATCTTCAGATGAATCAAACACAAAGACATAGTAACCTCTACCAACCAAATGATTACAAATTCCTTCAGTAACCAGAGGCCTTGAATTTTGCTAAACCCATCCATTGATTTCCTTAGGATAAGGTCAGAGACCGGTAAATTTCCTAATAAGTCCACGTTCAGATAGTTTCACAGCGGTTCGAGAAGGTCGGTTGCCAGGAAATTCGATAGATGGAATGTCTGCTTTCTTCAGTAATTGCTGCACTATAGGGCTACCCTTCCTCTTGTCATAGGAGGCAACTAATATTTTTAAGGCAACAATATCTGGAGGAAGAGGAGGGGGTGGATCCTCTCTGGATTCCATGGTTCAGAGAGCTCACACAACCAAAAGAAAACCCAGAATGATAAGGATCAAGAAACCAGCCTTTCTTGTTCGAAGAATCCGTAGATAACCAAAAATACTGAAAACAAAATACTCCCTAATGCGCAAATACTTGACCAAAACATGGAAAGATACAAAGGGATGGAGCCGCTCTGCAGCTCAGCAGCCCGGAGCTCAATCCAAAAATAATCAATAGCAACTCAAATCCAAGCCACCTACAAACCAGAGCCGAAATCATGCAGAGATTATATGTGATGTCTCACAAAACACTCTTGTCCAAGGATTGTAAAGCTTAAAGGAAATGACAGACCCCAACAATCCTACAAAAGTGGAAGACACTTGGCTCGAGGATCCACACAGACTCCAGTAGTAGCACGATCCCGCAATCAAATACAAAGCCAGGACCTCCAAAGAAATTGAACCAGAGCCAAAGGCTCTTCTCACGGTTTCAAAATATTCTTGGAGCAGCGCCAAATTTTTGAATCTCAAAGATGAACCTGATTAAGGCTGAATTTTAAAAACATATATTTACATGAATATTTCATTATTATATTCCTTTGTTCCATAAGCTGAATTTAGCATGTATTTTTCTTGGTGTTTTCAAAATGGCTTATGGTGGATAGTACACACACATAATTCATTTGCGCTAAGAAGGATTTGGAATCAATTCTCACTAGATAGCGACGAAATTAGAAACTCACCTATATAGGTCAAGGATATTTGAGAAGATGAGAACATAACATTTTAAATGTATAAATAATGTATCTTTTTATTAGTTTTATAGTTACTACAATACATTACTTTGATTTGATCACATGTCTCTTTTTTATTATTAATGTCAATTTTTGTTTCTTTGGTGTTTTTGGCAGTGTCATTTTTGTGCCTTAATTTTGCTAACAAAAATGCAAAAAGATACAAAATATCATAGGCCCAATTAATGTCGATTTTTACTTCTTGGTGTTTTTTGGTTCTGTGGTTTTGGTGTCTTAATTGTGTTAAAAAAACTGCAAAAAGGATACAAACTATCATAGAAAAGGTCGTGTGTCCCATTCTGTTAAGATTCCATATGCTTAGACAGATATCATTATTATTCAATTCAATTTCACAACAATAGCATATGCAGGATCACTAAAAGAAACACAATCAAAAGATAGACGCATATTTATCCTAGGAAAACCTCTAGGGGAAGAAAACCCAACAAAACTTCTTCTATATAGATGTATCAAAAGTAAAAAGATAAAACCCAAACATGTGCTCCTTCTCCTTGCAGATATCTCTCTCTCTCTCTCCTATGCGCTATACACAAGTGTGTGTGTGTGTGTGTGTGTATGTGTGTGTGTTCAAATGAGGAACACACCTCCTCTATTTATACTTTATCTTCCACTTGACTTTTTCCCTAACAGGTTGGCCGCAACAAACTTACTAGGCCGACTTAACCTAGGAAGACACAAAACAATATAAAATTATATTCTAGAGGGTTTTATTGACCTGACTTACAACATAGGTTTTACCTCACGACTCTATGATGACCAAATACAATATTAACATCTCAACGGAGGAATAAAACATCTCTGATAGATTACACCAGTAAAATACATTTAGAATACCCTTCATAGTTACAATATTTCAACACTTCCCCTTAACGAGAAGGGTATTCTACTGACAACAACAACATCAACTGTAGGAGTAATGAGAGACATCATCTACAACAACATCAAGGTGATACATCTATATGTCATCAGAATTTTTCAATAATCATCAGCAACTGGAACAATCACTGGAACATCTTCAGCATCTTTAGTACTGGAGCATCATCTTCTACAACACTGAGTCTTCATCTTTGATCTTGATCTTTTGCAAAACTCGATCACTCGATCATCTGCAGCAACACTTGATCTTTCAATCAGCAACATCATCGTCAACCACAACATAACCTGCAACACACATGATCCAATTACGAGATGATCAATCCCTTTCACTTTAGGACATAAGTCCAAGGATGATGCAATCCTATCCACAACACAAAGACAAAAGTGTGTGGATCCATTTATGGGATGATCAAACCCTATCACTTTAGGACATAATTACAAGGATGATGCAATATTACCACTTCACTGAGACAAAAGTTTGCGGATCCAATTACAAGATGATCAATCCCTATCACTTTAGGATAGAAGTCCAAGGATGATGCAATCCTACCACCTCACTGAGACAAAAGGTTGTGGATCCAATTACGGGATGATCAATCCCTATCACTTTAGGACATGAGTGCAAGGATGATGCAATCCTACCACCTCATGGAGACAAAAGTCTCTAGATCCAATTATGGGATGATCAATCCCTATCACTTTAGGACATAAGTCCAAGGATGATGCAATCCTACCACCTCATAGAGACAAAAGTCTACGGATCCAATTACGAGATGATCATCCCCTATCACTTTAGGACATAAGTCCACAGATGATGCAATCCTACCACCTCACAGAGACAAAATTATATGGATCCAATTACAGGATGATCAATCCCTATCACTTTAGGACATAAGTCCAAGGATGATGCAATCATACCACACCACGGATACATACATCTGCGAATCACTTTAGGACTAATGTCCAGGGATGATACAATCCCATTGCAACATCATCAACTTGCTCCCCCTTTTGAGGAGGGTCTGCAACATCATCAACCTACTCCCCCCTTCAAGGAGGGTCTACAACATCATCAATCTGATCCCCCTTTCAAGGGGGGTATGCAACATCATCAACCTACTCCCCTTTTCGAGGAGGGTCTGCAACGTCATCATCACTGCTCCCGTTTCGAGCAAGGTCTACAACATCATCATCATTGTTCCTCTTTATGAGGAAGGTATACAACATCATCATCATTGTTCCTCCTTATGAGGAAGGTCTACAAATCATCATCATTGTTCCTCCTTACAATGAAGGTCCTTTCGAACCACACCAAGCTTGTCATGGAGGTATTCAAAATTTACTCGTGACAGAGGCTTGGTCAACACATCAACAACTTGCTCATCAGTACTCACATACTGGATCTTTATAGCTCCCTTTTGTACCATATCCCATATGTAAAAATACCAGATTTCTATGTGCTTTGATTTGTCATGGAACACTAGGTTCTCCGTCATCTTTATACAAATCTGGTTGCCACATTGAATCACCGTTGTATCCAACTCAGGGTCAAATAGACCTGACATCAACTTTCGAAGCCATATGGATTCAAAACTAGCAGAACAAGCTGCTATATACTTTGGTTCAGCTATGCTGAGAGAAATGTTGGACTGCTTCCTTATAAATCATTAGATCATGGTGGATCCCAAACAATAACATCCACCCAAGGTGCTTTTCCTCTATGAGGCACTTCCAGCCTAATCTGCATCTGTATAACCATACAATATGTGGTCATGATATCCAACATAGTATAGACCAAAGTCTATCGTACCTTTCAGGTACCTCATCACATGCTTTACAGCTATCAGGTGAACACTCCTAGGTTTAACTAGATACTGACTCAGGGTGTTCATAGCAAAGCATATATCTAGATTAGTATTCATTGAATACATCAACAACCCAATAATCTATCTGTATTAAGTCACATCCACTAACTCTGATGGTTCATCAGATAACAACTTCAGGTTGGTATCCATGGGTGTGGCCATGCCTTTACAATCTAACATATCAAATATTTTAAATATTTCCACATCATACTTTCTCTAGTTGAGAAAGAATCCTTATGGGCTCTTCCATACTTCCAAACCTAGGAAATAGTGCATCAATCCAAGGTCTTTCATCTCAAATTCTTCCATGAGCTTCTTCTTGCACTCTACAATCTGTTTCTCATTTCCTGTTAGAAATAAATCATCCACATATAACAATAATATGACAAGTTCATCACCCATAACCTTAGAGTAAAGGTTAGGGTTGGGTTTACTTTTGGTAAAGCCCAAGCTTGTCAAAAATCTATATATTCTTCCATACCAAGCTCTAGTAGCTTGCTTCAGTCCATGTAGAGCCTTTTTCAACTTACATATGTGAGTCTATCTATCTTCAACTTCAAATCCTTGTGGTTGTTCTAGCACACTTCTTTTTCAATAACACCATCCAGGAAGGTTGTCTTCACATCCATCTAGTGTAAACTCCACTTCATCATGGATGCAAATGCGATGATGGTTCTAATGGAAGTGTACCTTGCTATTGGCACAAATGTCTCTTCATAATCAATTCCATCTTTATGAGAGAATCCTCTACCTCCAAACCTTGCCTTGTATTTCTCAATACTTCCATCAGCTACATGCTTTATCTTGTAGATCCACTTGGAAGATACCACACTCTTTCCTTTTGGTTTGGGAACTATATCCCAAACATCAATCTTCATTATTGATTGGTATTCTTTCATCATTTCTTCTACCCATTCTTTCTTATGTACAACTTCTTCATAACTGGTAGGCTCTTGATCTACAAGATCACACATCAAATTTATATAACTGGAAAATCGATTTGATCTCTTGCTTACTCTTGTGGAGCCTTCTGGAGCTCCATACTTCTCTACTCCTTGTATAATTTCTCTTACCCAAGCATTCATGATATATTCATAGTAGGAGGTTCTTGAGGTTCTAGCATATCATGGTCCTCTAATGTTTCTTCTTTAGGGGAGGGTGCAACTTCTATATTTCTGGGAGGTGCATCTTCTTCATATACTTCTTCATGCTGGTACTTTTTGGATCTCTTGAGAGTTTCTTCTTCATCAAATGTTACATCCGCACTAATCTCCATGTGATGGAATCCTAGAATGTATATTCTGAAGGATTTGGAGACTTCACAGTATCCAATAAATATTCCCTTCTTTCTAGAAGGGTCCAACTTGGTTCTCTTTTCTTTTGGAATGTGAACATATACTAGGAAACAAAATATCTAGAGATGGATCACTTCAGGCTTCTTTCCTGTGAACATTTATTCTGGAGTCTTGAACCCAAGGGCACTATGGGATAATCTATTTTGTACATAAATTGTTGTTCTTGCTACTTCATCCCATAAATGCATTGGAAGATCTTGATCATGTATCATTGTCTTCACTGCTTCCATAATGGTCCTATTCTTTCTTTATGCAATACCATTCTTTTGAGGATTGTAGGGAGTGGTTAGTTCCCTCTTGATTCCAACTTCTTTACAAAAGGCTTAAAACTATTTTGAAGTATATTGTCCACCATTATCTTTTATGAGTGTCTTGGTTCTTCTTTCTGAATGATTCTCTATCAAGGCTTTGAATTCCTTGAATTTTCCTAATACTTCATCCTTTTCTTTCAAGAAATATATCCATGTATTTCTTGAATAGTCATCAATAAATGTAACATAATATGCATAACCACTCAAATATGTGGAGGAAATTGGACCACATGCATCTAAATGAATTAATTCCAATGCACCTTTACCCTTTGTTTCATTCTCCACAAATGGATTCTTGATATTCTTTCCTCTTTCACATCCTTTGCAAGTGCCTTCATGATCGATCTTCAAATATGGTAAACCTTTTACCACTTTTCTCACATGGGGTAGTGATTTTTAGTTTATGTGAGCAAGCCTCCTATTGATCCAGATTTATGCAAGAATGCAACAGAATACACAAACAACTATAGAAACAAATATGCAGCGAAAATAACACTTCATTTCATTAATCAAAGAACTAAAACTTGTTTACATACAGAATGGAAATAAACTAGCTAGAGTGTTGGTAGCTTATCTCTGAGAAGAGATGTGAAGGATACATGCCTCTAAACTCTCTGTTACAATTAGCCTATATATTATTGACAAACAATGGAAACCCTACACATCCCAAAACCTAACCATATGAAGTGAAACGCCAGAATGTGGGCCCCGTTGGGTAACTTGGTACATCAATTTCCTGGGGTCGTAACTTTGGTATACTACCTTCGTTTGACACGCATGATACATTGTTAGAAAGATCTATTCAATGACTACATCCATGTATGAAAAATATCAAGCCCAAAATAGACTTACATTATCTCGACCATTCGATGCCGAAAAAACGTCGTTTAGGGCCTCAAAACAGGTCCAGAAGTTTAGGACCCAAAAACTGCCAAAAATAGTAAATTGTGCTACAATTAAGGAAACTGGAAAACTGAAAGAAACAATGGTGGGGGTCCAAGTGGAATAGGTGGGTGGACACCAATATCCTCCTGGATAATTCCTCCCCCCTTAGGAAGCAATGGTCCCCATTACGTTGAGTTCCTCCATGAGATGAGGAAACTTCTGCTGAACTTGGTCCCTGGTGAGCCGCTTTCCCTGGTGAAGGAGTTGGCCTGCTTTGACAACTCGATATAGATGGATCTTATGTTGGCAGGTGTTCTTGATCTGTGTGTTCATAATCCGATCAGTTGTGGCTTGTTCCATGCAGTCAGGGTTTAACTCGGTTGGTGTGAGTTGTTCTGCCACGTCTGATGTGTCCAGTAGAGGTGGAAAGTAGGGCTGAAGAAGGTCCACATTGAACACTGGGTGCAAACCAAGGAATGGTGGAATACTGAGCTTGAAGGAATTTTCCCTGATAGCCTTGGTGATGGTGTATGGCCCATATCGGAGCGGGCGAAGCTTGCGGTGGGGTCCAGCGAGGCACTCTTTCTGCAAATGTAGCCACACTTTGTCGCCCACCTGGAAGTTGTATTGCACCCGATGCTGACCATGCCGCTACTTGTACTTAGCATTGGATCTATCTAATATTTCATGAACCTATTGGAGAATGTGCTAAATGTGCTCAATGAAGCTATTTGCCTTGGGAACTTCAGACTGGACATGAGCTGAATCAGCCTGAGTAGTTGCAAATGGCATGGCTACATCAATGGGACATAGTGGCTGGAATCCCAAGCCCACCTGAAAGGGGCTGTGGTCAGTTGAGTTGTGGAGGGCCCAGTTATAGCTATGTTGTACATAGGGGAGGATCTCATCCCCTGTGCGTGGATTCTTTGAGTTTTACATGCGCAAAATGCGTATGATCATTCTGTTGACGACCTCTCTCTGGCCATCAATATGGGGATGGAAAGATGTGGAATTTGTGAGCTTTGTGTCTAGCATTGACCATAGGATAGACCAGAATGTACTAAGGAACCTACGGTCTCGATCTGAGATTATAGACTGTGGGATCCCAAAGTTCACCCACACTCGTTCAAAGAAGATTTTAGCAGTGGCTTCTGCTGTGATATTCTTCTTGCAGGCTGCCATTATGGCCATATTTGAGAATCTATTGACGACCACGAACACACAGTCATTGCCATGCTTAGTAGAAGGAAGGCCCAACATGTAATCCATGGAGATGGATTCCCAAGGTCGAATAGGGGTAGGCAACGGAGTATAGAGGCCTTGATTCTTGATGGACTGTTTGGCAATGGCACAGGAAGTGCAGGATCGGATGTACTTCCTGACGCCTTGTCGAAGGTTCGGCCAATAGAAATACTTCTTCAGTACTACCACTATTTTCTCGACTCTGAAATGCCTTGCGACTCGACTATAGTGCGCTTCCCAAATCATCTTGGCACGCTCGCTAGAAGGAACACAGAGGTGTCCCATGTGACATAGTAGTGCATCCTGGAAGTGAAAATTTGGAACTTGGTTTCCCTCCAAGAGCATACTGTATGTGTGGCTGAATTTTGGACTACTCTTATAGAGAAGCAGCCAATCAAAAGTCTCATGCCCATAAGAGTTGAGCACGGTGGTTATCTCCATGATCGATGGTCGGCTGAGGCAGTCTGCAACTTTATTGGTGCTTCCCTTCTTGTACTTGATGTTCAAATGAAATTGTTGTAGATATGTAGACCACTTCTGATGGTGATAGTTCTGTAACTTCCCTTTTGTCTGTATGAACTACAGGGGTCGGTGGTCTATGTGGATGATCATTTCCTTCCCCAAAATGTAATGCTTCCATTGTCGGCAAGCCTGTACAATGGAATACATCTCTTTGTCATAAGTGGGATATTTGCGGACTGTGTTGGACAGTATCTCACTGTGATATGCCACTGGATGCCCTTGTTGAGTAAGGACTGCCCCAATAGCATAGTCAGAGGCATCTGTCTCGATCTCAAATGGTTGTTGCAAGTCCGGTAATGTGAGCACTGGGGCATAGCAAAGGCAGTGTTTTGATTCTGCAAATGCCTTCTGTTGAGTTTTTTACCAGAATATTTTTTCTTTCACTCCTCCTTTGGTGAATTGAATCAAGGACCAAGTGATATGAGAGAATCCCAACACGAAACTACGGTAGAAATTAGCAAGACCCAGAAAGTTGCGAAGCTCTATTAGAGTAGTTGGGGCTGGCCAATCCCAAATGACTTGGATCTTGGTTGGATCCACATGTACCCCACATTCATCAATGATGTATCCTAGATACTGAAACTGGGTCATGCCAAAAGTTCACTTGTCCAAATTGGCACACAACTTGTGCTTCCGAAGTGTTTGGAGGACCTGTCGGATGTGGTGGAGGTGCTCTTCCCAAGTCTGGCTGAATATTAGGATTTCATCCAAGTACACTACTACAAATGAGTTGGTGAATGGCTACAATATGTTTCCCATCAGCCTCATGAAGGTTGCAGGAGCATTCGTCAACCTGAAAGGCATGACCAACCATTCAAAAAGGCCCTCCTTGGATTTGAAGGAAATCTTCCATACATCGGTCGGTTCGATCGGTACCTGGTGATACCTGGAATTTAAGTTGATCTTGCTAAAATATTTCACCCCTTTAAGCTGGTCTACGAGGTCATCAATCCATGGAATCGAGTACCCATTCCGGACAGTGATCTTTTTCAGCGCCCAATAGTCAATACTGAGTCTCCAAGTCCCATCCTTCTTCTATACCAACACGATTGGGCTCCCACAGGGTGATGAACTTGGTCGAATGTGACCCTTCTGCAGTAGCTCCTGAATTTTCCTCTTGATTTCATCATTCTTTAGAATAGAGCATCGATAGATCAGTCCATTGGGAAGTGATGCACCTGGGGTCATATCGATGGGGTGCTTGACCTGACAGTGCAGAGGCACCCCTGTGGGTGAGGTGAATATGTCCCGATACTCCTCCATGACCTTGTCCATTTGTTGTTGTCATGCAGAGGGGCCCTATCTGGAGGTCGTGGCCATGATCTTCTTCTTTCCCTGAGGGTGGATCATTAAGAAAACAAATTTCCTAGTTTTGGAAATGAGCTTACTGCATTGTTTTGCAGTAACCAAAGAGATAGCGGCAGGAGCTGGTACCTTTGGTATCCTATACAACTTATTTCCCAATGTAACAATAACAGTGCGAGGTCGGGACTCATACACAGCATGTCGCTTCCATAAGTATGGTTGACCTAATAATACATCACAAACTTTCAAGAGGAGAAATGTCACATAATACCTCATCGGTGAAGGGGTTGATGCTGTAGTGAAGGCGGCACTACTGGCTGACACGAAGATCCTGTCCTTGGTGAAGCCACCTGATGGTGTATAGTTGCGGGTGTGCTGTGGTCAGCAAGCCCAACCACTTCACGACCTCCGCTTAAATGAGTTTCTTTTGGCTCCCACTGTCGACAATGAATTGTAGCAGGGAACCCTTTACCCACATCTAGGAGTGAAAAAGACACTCCTCCTCCTCTGAATATTCTGGTTCTTCCTTTTGGATCTTCGTGGTGGAAATGGTGGCATTGGACTCTGCATCAATAATCTTCTTCCCTCTATCATTCCCCTTCTTGGGTTTTGATTTAGTGTCAAAGTATGCATCTGATTCAGAATCCTTTATCTCGACCACCAGTGATTGCTTGGCCCGACACTCACTTGTGTTGTGAGTGGGGATCTTATGGAACTCGCACCACTTTCCCGCTTCCTTCTTTGGCTTCACAATGTTGCTCTTTGCTTGTGGCTTTGGCAATTTGTCTTGATTCACCATGCCTTGGCTATGTCCTTGGTTCTGCGGTTTGAGGGCACCTTTCGCTTGCTTCTGATTTGCAGATCCAAAGTCTCACTTTTTTTGTTTGAATTTTTGCTCAATTTTGGCAGCATACTGGTATGCCATACCAAGAGAGGAGATGTCAAGGAACTCCATTTCCACTTGAATGTATCTATGCAGACAACTGCGGTACTTCAACACCAAATGTTTCTCTGAATATTTGATACCCAACTTGGTGCGCAGGGTATGGAACAGATTCGTCAACTCATGCACATCTTGATCTCTTTGATGCCGCAACATAGTCCATTTCATGTACTTGTCCTCATAGCTCCCCACAGGATAATATTGTCCCTTTATGGCATCTCCAAAAGAATTCCAAGTGGGTACGGCTGAGAACAGAGACAGTTGGTATGGCCAAGAATAGAGAGGGTTCCTCTTCGTCCTTTCTCTCACAGTAGGTTTCCCACCAGTCCTTGACATGGGGGGCAGCTTTGAGTAGTGAAAAAGTAATCTTTTCCCAGTTGGAAAAGTCATGAACTGAGAAATATCCTTCTAATAGATTCAACCATCTATCTACGACGTCTGCATCTATTCATCCATCAAATAAGGGAATGTCGAATTTTACCTGTACCTTAAAAGAGGTTGCACCTCTAGAGTAGCTTCTAGATACAGATGCACCGCCAGTGGGAAGTCGTTGAAGGATCTGGGCGAAGTTATCCATCATCACGTTCCTTTGTTTTTTAAGGGCCTCCTTGAGCAACATTTTGATAGGATATTCTACACCCTCGTCTTTCTTTTCGTCCCCCATGGGAGGTCGTCGGGATTTGCGAGGCTGATCTTGCAAAGGTTCAACCAAATCGAGCCCTAACTCTGTATACCTCACCCTCGTTGGGGACATGCAAAGAAGGATCGAGAAAGAGCAGATTGCTCTGATACCACTGATCTGGATTTATGCAGGAACGCAACAGAATACACAAACAACCATAGAAACAAAGATGCAGCAGAAATAATACTTCATTTCATTAATCAAAGAACTAAAACTTATTTACATACAGAATGGAAATAAACTAGCTAGAGTGTTGGTAGCTTATCTCTGAGAAGATATGTGGCAGCTACATGCCTCTGAACTCTCTATTACAATGAGGATCAAATGGCTATATATTATTGAGAAACAATGGAAACCTTACACATCCAAAAACCTAACCCTAGGAGGTGAAACGCCAGAATGTGGGCCCCGTTGGGTTGGTACATCAATTTCTCGGGGTCATAACTTTGGCATACTACCTCCATTTGACGCACATGATACATTGTTAGAAATATCTATTCAAGGAATACATCCATAAATAGAAAATATTGAGTCTAAAATGGACTCATATTATCCAGACCCTTCGATGCCGAAAAAACATCGTTTAGGGCCTCAAAACGACTCTGAAAGTTTAGGACCCAAAAACTGCCAAAAATAGTAAATTGTGCTACAATTAAGGAAACTGGAAAACTGAAAGAAACAATGGTGGGGGTCTAAGTGGAATAGGTGGGTGGCCACCAATATCCTCCTGGATCACCTATGCCATAATTCACTTGGGATAATGGTCTCATGGAAAAGGGTTGTTTCTGAATGTCCCTTGAGTTTATATAATCCTCCTTCTTCACCAATGACAACTGCATCTTCAATTGATTTTCCTTTGGGCCACATAAGTACTTGTCCATCTATAAATGCAACCCTATATCCTTTCTTATATAATGCTAAGATAAAAAGTAAGTTCTTCTTCAAACCTGGTACATATAAGACTTCCTTCATCTTCATGGGGGTTCTATAATCAAGCTTGTAGCTTACTTCACCAATACCTTTGATAAGATATTGATAGTCATCTCCTAATGATAATTTTTGAGGATATTTATTCTTTTCAAGTTTTGACAGAGTATTGTTTTGTCCTATCATGTGTTTTGAAGCACCAATATCAATAAGCCATGTATCTTCTCCATGTGTCACAGACCCATAGAGTGCAGAGAATAATACATAAACTTCTGCATATTCTTCTTTTGCTTATTTTCTTTGAGGTCCTTCTTCCTCTTCTTATTCATCTTCAGCTAGGTGTGCATGATTTATTTTTTTGTTCTTCTTGTATTCTTCTTTCCTCAATGATGAATTTATGGCAATGTGTCCTATCCTGTGATAATGGAAACATTGAAAGTTGGAGTAGTCTTTCCTCTGTTTGTTTCCTCTTGTCCTTTGGAGCCTCTTGGGAGGTCGAGACTCCTTGTGGCTTTACTTCTTGAAGTTATATTGACTTCTTCCTCTTTTGGTATGGGTGTCTAGGGCTTGATCATATTCTTTAAGTAGATCTTCTCTATTAGCTACTCTAGCCTCCTCTTAGATGCAATCTTCCCATACAATGTCAAACTCCATGCTTTCCTTTCTGGAACACATAGTCTGTATGAATGAATCCCAAGGTCTAATGAGACCATTGAGAGTAGTCATAACTAGTTCATATTCTTCAAGGGAGTCTCCAATGGCTTATAGTTTCTCCTTGAACTGGGAGACCCTTGTGAAGTGGTCTTGAATGTATTCTCCTTAGATCATCTTGGTACTCTTCAATTGAGCTCTCAAATTCATATTTCTATTGAAGTTCCTTCCTTCATACATTCAAATAGGGCATCATACATCTCCTTTTGGGTCTCTTTGGGTGACAGTTGAGGAATCAAGTGATCTTTGATAGAATTAACAATGATTCTCATAGCCCTAATCAGGTCCTTCTTGTGCTTCTCCTTAGCTTCATCCTCTTTAGGTTATGCAAATTCTCCTTTGATGTATTTTTCAAAATCATTCTCTCTAAGAATGAGACCAATCCTATATTTCCATGCTAAAAAATTATCTATTCCTTCTATATTTTCCTCAAGCTTAGTGCTTGGGGCCATCTTATCCAAGAGGTCACTAAAAGTGAATCCCTCAAAATGCAGAACTGACCTTACCAGGAGATGTGCTTGACCGAGGCGAGTTGACTGGTACACTTCGTTTCTGGAAATTCCAAATCTTCACCTCTCAAAATTGAATTACAAGATTTTAGTCTGTAGTTTCTGCAGTTTTTTGGTTTTTTGCAATTTTATGATCCAAATCCAAACTAGGGTTTGACTTTCCCATAGATCTACCCACTCAAAAATTTCGATCTAGGGCTCAATAGATGCACTCTAGGGAGGCACAAATTTCTATCCAATCAGATCTCCAAAATTCCAACTTTGATAGAAACCCTAATTTCTTGTCGGAGGGAGAGGAGAGAGAGTTTCACTTTGTGAAATTTGTTCTATTCAGGATAGCTCTGATACCATGTTAATATTCCATATGATTAACTAGATAGCATTAGTATTCAATTCAATTTCACAACAATAGCATATGCAAGAACACTAAAAGAAATACAATCACAAGATCGACACAGATTTATCCTAGGAAACCCTCTAGGGGAAGAAAACCCAACAAAAATTCCTCTATATAGATGTATCAAAAGTACAAAGATAAAACCAAAAACATGTGCTCCTTCTCCTTGCAAATATGTCTCTCTCTCTCTCCTATGCGCTATACATAAGTGAGTGTGTGTGTTCAAATGCAGAACACACCTCCTCTATTTATACTCTATCTTCCACTTGAATTTTTCCCTAACAGATCATCCCCAACAAACTTGCTAGGCCGAATTCACCTAGGAATACACAAAACAATATAATATTATATTCTGGAGGGTTCTATTGACCCAACTTACAACAAAGGTTTTACCTCATGACTCTATGATGACCAAATACAATAGTAACATCTTGACGAAGTTATAATAGATCTCCGATAAATTACAATAGCAAAATACATTTAAAATATCCTTTGAAGTTACAATATTTCAACACATTCCAAGGTCATGCATCATGTTTTGTCTATTTAATGTCTCTTTTTGACACATTTCATCCCTTGTCTCTATAATTTATATCCATGTGCTCACTATGGATTTGGTGCCTTAATTATGCTAACAAAAATGCAAAAAGATACAAAATATCATAAACCTTATTAATGTTAATTTTTACTTCTTGATGTTTTTTTTGTTCTGTGATTTTGGTGCCTTAATTATGTTAACAAAAATGCAAAAATGATACAAACTATCATAGAAAAGGTCGTGTGTCCCATTCCAAGGTCATGCATCATGTTTTGTCTATTTAATGTCTCTTTTTGACACATTTCATCCCTCATCTATATCATTCGTGTCCATGTGCTCACTATGGATTTAAACATGTAACATGTTAGATAATAGCTTAGTGACTTACCAACTATCCTAGTAGTACAATTGGTAAGTGGTAGGATAACTCTTACGTTTTATTTCCAAAGGAAAATTCGTAATTTCTATTCATAGAGATAATGAAAATTACCTTTTTTTTTTATTTCAAGTGTATACAACACTTCACAAACATCATGGGATACTAAACTAGTCCCAACACTAAAGCTTATCTCCAAATCCTATAAAGCCTTAAAAATATGTTCAATAGTTCTTGAATTAGACCAGAGATACTTTCTTACATTGAAACCAATATAAAAGGTTCCATATTTACAAAGATAACAAAAAAACATCTTTGCCTCCTAGTATCTCATATAATTTAACATCCCTAAATAGATCTATAAAGGCCTTCATCTTTAGAGAACAAAAATAGAAAAAAAAACATAACTCATAATCTAATAATATAAGAGATAGAAAATCCATCTTATATCTCCTTTAGTGATATGACCCTTCAACTATCTGTTGACCTACTGTTGATAGTGCTTCCACTTCCTCATTCAACTCCCATAATATTTGAGTGAAGAAATTTCTTCAAAGGAATCGGTAACTTATTTTAGTTGGTTCCAATAGAACTAATCAAGATGTTATTTCACTGAAAGGTGCCTTTCTCCTGATTAATGACAAGGGTGGAATCCCAAAATATTTGGATGCTTTTGACATCTTTATCCATGGAAAATTTATGAAGTATTATGAAATCAATTTGTAGATCTAAAACAAACATTACTTTGAATCCCAAGCATACAGTTTACTCACCAATGTCTTATTTTTAGACAATGCAAGAGTACCCTCCCCATCTCTCAACCTCGCATGGATTCTCATAGGAATTTCCACCTATTCATTCCACAGTGCTACACACTCTCCATCCAAACCTATCTCTTGAGCATTCTTCCACCCTTGCCACCAAATATTTATTGATCCTAGTACTCCCACTTGATTAAGGATGTAGAATCCCATATTTTGATATAGATTCTATCACATCCTCTAGCAATTAAACCATTCCATTTCATCCTAACTGAGGGTCAACTCTAGTTATAAATTGGTCACCATTTCCCACCCTCCAAATTAACCAATTCCCAATCATGAAAAAAGTCTTGTACTAAAGTCTTCCAATGAGTGGAAACATTGTTCACATTCTTCCTTTGGATCCTAATCCAGTCACATATATAGGGTTCCAGGACTTACGTATTTTTTGTTCAATTATTTGTTTCCATGGTCCTTCTTTTGTAATAACTCCCCATGGGCTCTTATCTACCAAGGACTTACCAAATAAATGCTTCTTTGGATTAGTTATGTTCTCCTCTTTTACCAAATGGATTTCTTCTGTTTCTTTTTTCCTTGACCATAAGAACATGAAACATATTTTCCATGATATTTTACAAGACTTATTTTACGATGTAATCCAAAGAGCACCAAGATAAATTCCAAAAATGAATTCACCTAAGTTAATATCCATACTATCAACAACCATCTATTACACAAGTTATTAATTCTTGATTCATTTTTTATAGTAGCCAACTCTAATAGTTTTCACCATTCCATTTGTCTTTAAAAGGAAGCATGCATATTTGAAACCCTCTTGAAATTTAGTATGCTTGTAAGGAAAAAGGCAAATCAATTGATGTTCTATATCATGTTCTAGTCCATTGAAGTGAATTGAAGATTTTTGAACATTTATTTCCATGCTTATAGATGTACTATAAATCTCTAAGATTTCATTCACTTTTCTTACTTCCCTTGGATTACAATTATAGAATATAAGAACATCATCAATAAATAAAAAGTGATTTAAAGATAAGGCCATGCTTATTTGAACACCTGAAATGACCCCTATCATTTTCGCTTCCATAATGGAACTACTTATTCTATCAACAACAAGGAAAAATTATAAGGGTGATAAGGATCATTCTTTTCTCATCCCCCTTAATGGATTAAAAAAAATAGAGGTTGATCCATTAATAAACACACACACAAAAACTCGAATTTGCACACTTCATTATCCATTTGACCGGTGGGATATTGAAACCCCCATGTAGTAACTGTTGCCGCCTTTTCACACACCTGGATCACGTGGCAGAAATATTCAAGCCACTCAGTGTGTCATTGGGGGCAAGTCTTGAGTCAAGGCTGTCACCTTGTTCTTGACTCCTCCGTTTAGGCTCAAATCCTAACGGAGCCAAGGGGGGTAGACCCTATTAAGTTACTAAGGATGATTACTTAGTGTGGTGATGTTAAACTGAATCAGTTACTTAGGAGTTTGAATATTTTAACTATAAACAATTGAAGATGACAAGATACGAAAATAACACACGAAAGCACAAAGTTGATAAACAATATGTATATGAAGCAAAAATGACCAGTGCCTTAATAATGGAGTCAAATCAAAGAGATCAATGTGCTTGCATGTGCTTGTAGTGAATGTTTTGTGATTGCATCTTGGTATGTTTTAAGTTAAAATTGAAGTATGAATTCATTAAATTAGGCTAAAAGGGGGACTCCAGATATACCCGAGAGTACTTGGAGTATGTCCAAAACAAAACCTATATGGCTACCCGCAAGGAATATGTGGGCTGAAATGGAGTCTCTGGGGCTAAGTTCGTAACGCACCCGTTAGGGTGTGACAGAGATCGGTGCCCCGAGGTCACTTTTCAGTAGGTCCCCACTTCCTTTGGGTATTTTGCCACCGTAAAGGTTTGATCGAGGTGTTGGATTTTCACCTGATGGTTTGTTAATTGGGGAGGGTGAGTCCTAATTATGCTAGTCACCCAAGTTCTTTTGATACAGCTTGACTGATCGGACGAACCGCATCCAAGTGCAGAGCATACACACTGGAGTCTTGTAAATTTTAATAAGTTTTTAAGAGATGTGTTCTTGTTTAAAAGAAAATCCTCCAAGAACCTCTTTCGATCCAAGTGGATCTCAATCGGGGAATTGAGGAGGGGTTAATTTTAAATCTGCTGATAAACAAAATATAGAAAAAATAAAACAACTACACAAATCTGGTTTTCTGATTAATCCTGCCACGAATCTCTTTCCCCTTTCCCCTTGAAAGTAAGATATGGAATATGGAATTAACAACAAGATCAAATATACTACCCTGCAAATCAGATCAATTCTAGTAAAATAAATAAGCAAAAAAAAGACGAAAAATGGCACCAACGCGAATCCCCCCAGGGGGGATGGGGAATGGCCTCGAAAGAGCCTATTCAAAGGATGATTTTATTACAGAGGTTACAATATCAAAGCACTGATAAAACATATTTTTCTTGGTCCTTATACAGGCTGAAACCAAGATATTATAGTTTATACAAAAAAAATTACAAATTATGTGACAAAAGAGAGACCCCTGGGGGGATTTGAGCGCTCCAAAAGCCACTTTGGACAGAAGCTTCCTTTCTTCTCTGTCAGACATGCTAAATGACAGCGAGTGAATTAGAATAACAAATGCCCCAAATAACTTTAAGAGTACCTTTGGGTCAGCCTACTTTATCTCAAAAAATTAATGAAATTAAACTAGCTAAACCGACGAAAAAGGAACCAAGGAAAGCAAGATTTCCTTGGGATATTGGCTTGCTGTTTGTGCATCCAATTAAAAGCACTGATATTGCAGAATATTGAAATTATTGAACAGCAAATGAAACTACCTTAACAGCAAGCTATGAAATTTTCAATAAACTACTTGCGAAACTAAGGCAATTTAGCTAGATCTCTTGAATTTGAACTTTATGTGCACAATGAAACTAAGATCTAGAAATTTGAAGGGATATTGCTAATTAGATATATGTATGCTTTTCTTTATGAGATATATCAGATTTAAAAAGAAACCTTAAAGTAACCAGTTTGAGGAAAGTTTAATCATTTTTAAAGGAGGAAGAGAGAGAAAGAGTGTTTGAAGCCTGGGAATGTTGGGCTTTGGATTCTGCTTTGGTGGAACATTGAGGGACTATGTCATTCATAAGATACTGAAGATGAGGAAGATTCAAACCAGCTCAACCTCTTCTACCAGCGAGATCACATGCAACTTGAAAACCCTTGCACAAACAGATGGTTAAAACATAGGTGCTGCCAAAAGAGATGATTGGAAAGCATGCAATTAAACTTAAAATACATACAAATCCAATAGATCTAGAACAAGCAGCAGTAAGAGCATAAATCAAACTAGAATAAATTCTTACCCTAACAGGAGGGATCTCTCTCCTTCAAGGCCAACAATTAACCAGCAAAGCAATGATAAACAAAAGCATATTATACCTCATAAGCATTTGACAATCAACATCCACACATGAAGAGCATTACACCATAGATCTTGCCTCCAAAGCTTCTTTATTCCAGAATGAAAAAACAATACAGTACAAGAGCAACAATACCTCAATCCCAGTTCTAACTAGCTTGGAAGAGGAGCCTGCGCCTGGATATATACAATTTACAGGCCATCTAGCCCAGGGGGGCGCAATTACTCATGGAATCAAGTGAAATCAACTGATGGAGAGTCCATCAATACCTGATCTGTGTCTAGCTGAGCCAGATCTGAGTCTCACTGAGTGCAACTGTCAATCGGGGGGCTGATCTGACTGACACCTCAACCTGTTGACTGAAGAATCCACCAAAAATCATCCAGTTGAGCCAAAAACGTGTTGAGGAGAGAGGGAGGGCGAAATTCCTCATAAAGGATGCTCAAGGTCAACTCTGGATCTGATTTGATCACCTCCTTCAGTCAAGGATTTGTCAGATCCAGTCAATCTGCTTCAGAACTGACTGATTTCAATCAAATCGGCTGAGAATCCATTGATTTATGATTTTGTATTTGCTCCATTATTCATCAATTTATTAATTAAAATAATGAATAATTGATTTTTGGGGCTTTTTGACCTGAGTGATGGAAAATCACTCAAAACTAGGAAACAGTGGGTCCATGGGTTTACATGGTGCTCTTAGCTTGAAAATGAGCACCTACATGACTGAAACTGATTATTTGGCCCACTTTTATTACAAAAACAATTTTTCCAATTAAACTATTAAAAAATAGCCTAAGTTTTGGAAAAATTAAATTTTAATAAAAAACACTGAAAAAACTAAAAAATTGAAAAATTGAAAAACACTTAGGGGGACTTAGACATGTTCATATGACTCAAAAATGATGTCTAGAATGTTTATACATTGACACATAGACTCTAATAACCTCAATAGGCCTAAATGCCAAGCCGACCACCCCAACTTTGGAGGTATGGAGTGAAAAACTCAGAAATTATCGGTCATTTGTTCAGCAACCAATAATAACCAAGGGAAAAAACACCCTGGGCTGATCGGATTGACAAATAAATTCTAAGAGACCGAGTCTTTTATAGACACTATCACGCTAGAACATTTATTACAATTCCCTCATGGGGTATGAACATGTGATATAGTACAACAAGCACTTCCCAGAAGTACTTCCAAAGGTCTTTTTGAAGTCCGAACAAGTTAGCCCTATCCGGTTCACCGGGCTCACTTGATAAAAACCACTAAGTACAACTTAGGTGGTAACAGTAACATCATCCTAAGATACAACCATCCTATCATATGCTTTTTATGGATCCAACTTCGTGACCATAACAAGTAGTTTCTTTTTTATTATTATATGTAGGCTACCCCCACACCATCGTGAATATGCCTTCCAACTAAAAACATGATTTGTTCTTAATAATAACACTTTAAACAATATCTTTACTCTTATTTCCAATATCTTAGCCATGCTTTTATAAATACAAATACATAACAATATCATTCTAAAGTCATCAAAATATCCTATCTTATCTTGTTTTGGTATCAAATCCAAGAAGGTAGAATTGAGAGCTCATAATGCCTCTCCAGTGGGCCTAGCCTCTTCAATTACTCCAAGTAAATATTCTTGCAAATTATCATACAAACCAATGAAGAACTCTACTAGCCATCCATTTCGTCCTAAAATGTTTTCCTTCTTGAAAGATGCTAAGATTGATTTTAATTCCTCCTTCGAGACTTCTTCTATTAGCATTTGGTTTGTTTCCTCTCTCACAAATATGGGAATGTAGGTGATTAACTTCATAATTTCAATCATGTTTACTCTATATAGTTTTGCATATATATATTGAGAGTGAGAAACCCTATTATTTCAACAATCTCATAAAATTTCATGGCTTGACTTCCACCTAATTTCCACATTTCCCAAATTGCAATGACTGTCTTTTTGCACTTTGCATAATTATGAAAAATTTGTGTATTTGCATCCCCCTTCTCCAACTATACTATATTGCTTTTCATTATCCAATATATCCCTCTTCAAACTAACATCTTCGTCTTCTTAGTTTCCAAGTCCTTTCTATTCAATTTCGCTTCCTTAAGGTAAATTCGTTCCTTATTCTTATCATACAATTCAATAATTTCCCTCTCCACATATAGTAGCTCCTTATCTGAATGATTATTCTCAATTGTTTCCAATGCTAAATTTGGCACCTTTACCATTTTCAATGTTATTGCAAACTAAAAGAATAGTTGTTTTCCTTGAATTAGCATCAAAACTTATCGATTATTTTTAGACCAAATCTTGACACTCCTCCTCCAACTAGCTAGGATTAAATTTCAAGAGAGTAGTTGGATCCATATCATGCTTCTCTAATTGAATGAGAATGGGTAAGTGATGTAAACCTCCTCCAACCTCCACCTAGGATCTAAACCCAACAAATTCAATTAAAATTTTATTGAAAACCAATAATCTATCAAGTATCTCGACAACCCCAACTTCGCCTATTATACTATTCTTCCAATCGGGCGCTAGTTTTATAGGTTCAACATAAAAAATAAAAATAAAAACACTCCTTTTACATTATATCTAAAATGGTCTATGAACCTATCCATCCTTAAATCCCCCCCTCTCCCACCTTTGATCCATTTGCAGAGAAATTTTAAGTCTCCCACAATATTCAACCTCTCATACATTCTAAAGAGAAAAAATCCTCCCACTATGATTGTCTTTCATTATAAGGACAATTTCAATTAATCACTAAAATGTTCTAACCTAACTCTTGAAATAAAATATCCATAAACTTCATACAATAATAGAATAATTGAGTAAGGGGATTGTATTTTTCTACCCAATAAGAACCCCCCCATAACTTCCTAATGCACCAACAACCAAAGAGTCTCATTCCTTAATTTTCCTAGAAAACTTATAATCTTCTGCCCTTCCCCCATCGTTTCTTGCAACATAAGAACACTACGTTTGTGAAGTCCCAATAGAAAATGCAATGCAATTTTTTTGGAAATATTGCCTAGACCTCTAACTTTAAAATTTAAAATAATCATTGTGTTACCCTTTAAGGGACCGGAGATTTCTCCCACTATAAGGAACTTTTGATTGATTTCTATTTTCCTCGTTGAATTTGTTTCAAATATTTTTCTTGTGGATGATGGATAAAACACTTTCTCCCAATTGAGGATGAAACCATATCCTTGATAGTCAATTCCTAGTCCCTCTTCAAAGCTTTATCCCCTATGAATTTATATCCCCTCTTATATCTAAATGGTATATGGAATTTCCTTTTGCATTTGGAGGCTCCCCCATTACAGATTCATAAGAGTTGTGTCTCGTGTCTTGTGAATCCTTCTAGGATGAACTACTCCTCATAAGGGATGAAATATCATTTTCCTTTCCAAATATAGGATTAGTGTTACCTCACTTTATTTTGGAAACCCTTATATTTTCACTCCCATCGATACCCCTCAAAGCCATTCTACCTATTTCTACAGGAAAGGCCAACTAGCCTCGTCCTCAAAATCAAGATTATCTCTTTTTGTATAAACAATTATTTCAATCCTATGGGGCGTAGAATAGACAATGAATGGGTGTACTGTTAAGGCACTCCTTGCATAAGGTGACCTATTCGAAACTTCATGGGTGCTTACTTAAAAAAACAATGATTTCAAAATTACGAGGAAATGACTTATCAGATTTAGAATTTCTTGTCAGAAAATCCATCGCCTTCATATATTTAATCTCATCTCTTTTGGCATGGTTAAATATCCATATTTTTCATCAATTTCATGCTCTATGTTTCCATGTTCCTTGGATTCCCCACTTGAAATCGAACTAGACCCGACTCCCACCATTAAATTAGGATGAATTGGGACAAACTCGTTTTTAGACAAATCTATTTCAAATGCACCCGACTTTCTTTACTAATCTCTTTGTCGTGCTTTTAATATGATTTTTCTGCCATAATTTCTTGATAAATATAGAGCCTTATAATCCTACACTATGTAAACATAGGTGTGTCAATGTTGACATCTAAAGAGAGTTTTTACGCAATACAAAATTTGTTGGAATTATAATCTTTATCATTTATAATAAACCTTCACTTATATCAACCTCAACCAAGATACAAGTGATCGTCCTAAATTCATCTGACTTGAAAAATGTGAATATCAATTGTTTTTCTTTAGGATATCACCAATTCCCCTTAAGATTTTATGAGTCTATAGCTCCATGGGAAGCCCAAGTTGATTATTGCATATCAAAGTTTTCATGGAAACTATTTGCATTGGTTTAGAGGGAACCAAACTTTGTAGAGACAAGAAAATTAACCACTAATATCATTAACCACCTTAAAAAAATGAATCTTACTCAAATTTGAATAGAAAAACAATCCAACCTATTTCCACTAGATGAAAATTTTGGGCTATAACCCAATACAGAAGCTCAAATATTTTGAGGTAAATCATTGAAAAATTCTTCAAAAATATGGTAGCCATGAAAATTCCCTATTAGGGATTTTCCAAAATATTCTAGGCCCTATACCACTGGTAATTATTCCTCTAAAACCATTATAACCCCACTCTTCCTTTGTTTTACTACCTTATGTACCCTTTCCGCCCTATTCTCGATTGGAGTATTGTTAACAACCAAATTTTTGTACCCACTTTGTCATGAGCATCATCACCTTTGCACATCACTTTCAGCAACATTATCCCCATTTCTACCATCCCCGTCATCATAAGGCTTCAGTATTGTGACAAAAAACTGATCCAAACCCAAATTTTGACAATAATACATCAATATGTGAAATTCCCCCAAAAATTCACACATGGTCATCTCACAACTACAATATTTAAAACCACAAATTCACCCCAAAAAATAGAATTTGGTTAATTGTTAATGTTGTTGACCTTCCAAAAAAAGGTGTAGCGGATGAAAGTGGACATCACCAAACCATTAATACTAAGAATAGCCTTTGACATGGCCTCCGGTATCTTTCACTATCCCACCACTTCAATAATGAAAAGGGATTATTCACATTGGAGCTAGTTCTAAGAGATGTCCACATCCTTTCCTATAAATCTCTCATGGGAAATCATTCACATCTTCCTCGCACTCACCCACAAGTAAAGTTATGTTGTCAAATTTCCTATGGATAGAGAAAGTTCCCACATTTTCCCTCTTCTTTCTACCATGGGACTTCATACTACACCATCAAATATTTGGAACAACATAGAGGAGGATGAGAACCCTTTCTTGAGTTGGTTGTGGAATCCTCATCTTCATCAACTAATACCAAGGTGTTGTACTCTTATTCTTTTCTTCATTATTAGTATAATCTAGATCATTCTTTATTATATGTTGTTTATGTTATGTTTTTAGCCCAAGTTTCATTATTACATAACATAGGATGTCATTATTTCCTTTTTCTTTTACTTTTATAATCTTATATAGTACTCAAGCAACACAAGCCTTGGATAAGTGCCTTTTAGCACTGGTTTGTGACAAAACAACCAGACCAGATTTGGCAACCATATTAGAGCTTCAACTTATAGTTCATCCTTGGTTGTGTGCTCCCTATTTTGAGCCTTTTTATGGTGTTTGCGTCTTTTCTTGTTTTCTTATTTTTTTAATGTTCTAGGCTCCCCTAAATCCATTCTAACCCAAATATTCATTTTTATTATTACCTTCTTTTCTATTCCCACCTTGTTCTCAACTAGACTTCTTGGACTATTCCTATCCAAAACCTTGATACCATTTCCTTTCCCTATAAACCTTGTTTTGAGTGGGACCTCCCTTAAGAATGGAGTCTTGTCTATACTATTCAAAAAATAGGAACAAACCCTTGCTTCATCCCAAATCAAGTTAAAATATTGAAATACATCCACCTACTCAAACAGATCAAGGACCCAAAACCTCTTTTCACTACCTCTTCCCTTGGTATGTGTGCCACTATAACCTATGATCCATCCTTTTCCAAATGCCATGTACCCAATAGTAACACCATTACCATCCCTTAACAAAAATTCTCTTCACCATTTTACATTGTTCCTCCTTATCAGATACTACTTGAGCTTGGGGTAGATTCTTATTACAGATTTCAACAAAGTGTCTATATTTGTGGCAATATTTACACATCAATGAAAATTGTTCTTAGTCCAATGTTTGTATATGCTTTGAACTATTGAGGGTGAGAAAGATAGCTTATGGCATCCTTTCTGTAGGTTTACTTTAACATAAATCCTTACACATGTGAACATTACAACCTTTGGTTTATACTATTTGTGGATGATGTCCTCGTTTTGGGAAATTGTACTGAGGAATGGAGACATTATAAAGAGATTTTTGACACATTCTGTGAAGCTTCCGGGAATTTAGAGAAGTCAAAATTTCAATTGGTAGCTTGGGAAAATTTGGCTCTTCCAAAGTGTATTGGTGATTGGGGGTTAAGAACCGATGGTTTAATATGTCTCTCTGTGCTAAAAGTATGTGGTGGGTGATTTTTTAGCATGGACTTTGGAATAAGGTTATTTCTGTTAAATATACCAGAGCTTGTGCCTTAACTCAGTGGATTAGAGATCCTATTTTGAAGATTCCGATAGATTCTCTCATTTGGAAAAGTTTTCTAAAAGTATTTATGCTAATTAATCGTCATCTCAGTTGGAAGTGGGAAGAGTTTTGCAGGATTTTGTGGGCATTGATCCTATTATTGGAGTTGTTGGGGAGGGCAGGTTTTTAGATTCCCTTAAAAATCGTATCTATTTCAGTAAAAAAAAACGTACTTAATATAAAGTCATATAAACTAAAATAAACTTTACCTATCTCTAAATTTAAATATTTTTATATAATCTTTAAAGTAAAATTATATAAATAAAAAAAATTATATCTAAATTTATATATATATATTAATAATAATATTAGTAAATAAAAAACACTATAATTAAATGTGTGTGAGTTAATATAGTAGTTATATGGGTTGGTCATAAAGTAAAATTTAAAACTACTTTTGATTGGGTAAGAAGCCATCTTCCTTGGATGTAATGCTCAAGACAATACAAATGGAAGTGTGCTCCTTTATGGATCACTAATGGGTTATTTTAGGTGTCATTGTTTTTCTTGAATAACGGAGATGAGTCGACTCACATTTAAGAATAACAACCAATGAAAAATGTCTGCACTACCACTAATAATTGAATTATGATAAGTTTTATCATCTTTAAAAAACTTATTAATTACCTAAATAAGCAATGAATATATTTCTACAATTTAAACAAATTTATTAACCTTTAACTTAGAAGGAGGAGAATATCCATGTTCAAACATTTTTAATAATTGCGTTTCAATTATTAGATTAGTTAATAATGTAACTCATAGACAATTCACGTCGGTGCGGAAGTCCTTGCCTTGTTTCATCTCATGGGAGCTCTAGTTAAGTCATAACAGGAAAAGTTTTGAAAATAAGCATGTATCAGCTTTATAGATTTGTTTCAAGGGATTGGACGCCTTCAATCAATGTCCTGAGGGTAAGTCACAAGTAAGTTATATGGTTCCAAGCCTCTTCAAATAATTATGCCTTTGCTTCCTGTTAGTGCTAGAAATTGTTCCTAGACTAACACAAGAACAAGCTAACACAATCTAAAAAAGAAAACAAAATGAAATTGGTTTTTTAGGGTTTTGGTTTAAAACTTCATCAACAAGGAGGTAATAAACATTCACAAGCTAATACAAAACTGAATCATGCACAAGTTAGATAAAATGGGGATCAAACACATCCCAATAAGCCATAAACATTACACATGAAATACTAATTCCACCCACAGGCTACAAGCATTTACATGAATAAAATCTTTAAACAAGAAATGAAATTGTAGACTGAGCAATCAACCGGATCAGAAATGAAACAACATGACAGGTAAAAAGGCTTATCAGTTTATATATAATCAATAATAGTCATCCACTTACATAAGAGTTATAAGTGTTAGCTTAAGATATCAAAGCTCCAAAAACCTCTCCTTGAGTGAAAATTCCAACCCAAAACTGTATGTTTGTTTTCCTTTTATCATTACAAAGGTAAAGTAGTTCCATAACTACCTTCTAGTTCAAAATTTTCAATTAGTTACATGATAACTCAAAATCTTTAAAAACAATTAACCCAAAAATATCAAATCGGATTTGGGGAAATTTGCCAAATTTCTAAAAATTTGGGTCTCAAAAACACCTTCATATCTATTGATCCGGGACACCTGTGCAAAAACTAAGAGAGGTTTTTTAAATGAGTCTGTTATGAGCAAAAACCTCTCTTGGTTTATAAAAATTCCCCTTCAATTGATCAGAATACGTGCTGGAAATTCAAGACTAAAACAAGAAATTATTAAATAATTCAAACCCTGAAAATAAGCCACAAAGATGAAGTCGAATATCTAAAACAATAATAGCTATTGCAAAATTGAGAGAGGTTTTTGTGACTGAGTCTGTTGTGCACAAAAACCTCTTTTGGTTTTCTAGAATTCATTTCCATCACTTCGTAATCTGCTCCCAATGATAATGACAAAAACAGGAAAAACAGAGCTGCTACATGAATCTCCTCATGAAAATATTTGACAAATGACTCAAAAATTAGGGTTAGATTATAAATAATTACTTAGAATAAACTTTTATTATAAGTTTTTGAAAGCTTAAAGATATACATATTAACTAATAAGCCCAAAAGACAAACCTTAAAACTAAAATAATGAAATAATTCAACCATTAAAAGCATTAAATCCAACAAAAATTACTAATTGTAAAAAATTCTTAAAATCAACATAAAATGTAAAATCATTTTAAACCAACGGTTGAAAATTAGGACAAAAAGAAAAGATAAACTAAGAAAAAGATCTAGTTATAAAATCTGGCTCTTGCTACAGAATGAAGTCCTCCTTGTGAGGCTTCAAGAACCTATAGACCTTGTGCCTTATTCATTGGGTGATGGCGTCATTTACCAAATCTCTGCAACTTTCTCAAACTCTGAACACATACCTCTAAAATGACAAAATATTGCTACAAACTAGCATACTGAAAAGAATCTACATGTTCGTATAGTGAGCTTATTTTGCTATTTACTCCTACTTCTAATCGCAGGACACAACCCAATCAAGTGTAATCATACTTCTAGTGAAGCCAAGAAACCATTTGACTAAGAATCATAATTCCATGCATGCTATTGTTTGATAAGACCCACAAAATATGTGATAAATTCAATAAAGAGTGTGTATGCAGCTGATACTTATGACTGGAAATAGGAAGTATGCCAAAATCCAGAGCATTAGAAACCTTTGAAAAATTCAACTTCATCCAAGAAGCCATGAGATCATAAAACTCATGCAAAATTATTCCTTCATGTTGTTCAAAAAGAATGGACTACAAATGGGTGTCCTCAATTCTCAATACTCCATGAGATAATGCAATAAGAGAAAAATATATAAAATCTTCGACTCTGTTGAGCTCATCCTGTTTTATATCTTCCACTAACCCAAGCTGACTGATTTATGAAGAGTGTTGCTTAACCAATGAGAACTGAAAGAATGGTTGTAGTATTTCTTTATATCCATAAAAAAAATGGCATTTTTTCATAATGGTTTTGAGCAGCAAAGTTATCACGACCATGTATATTAGACACATCTAATATTACATTCAAAGTATCTACAGTCTGGTTGCTATCAATTTGAGAGTCAAAGCAATTCTGAATTTTTTCTTGTTTAGTAAAAAGTTTGGAATATAATTCACCTACATTCGATTTCTACTGATCATGAAATTTCTGATTTAAAACTTCAATGTATTCATTATATTCATCATAAAGTGAAGCATTCTCTTCCTCTCCATTGGTGTTCTTTTTAAACTTTGGCTCAAGAATGGAAACCAGGGGCTCTTCAAATTGCTTCTCAACCTTTAAATAAAACCCTTGATCAAAACTTGAACAAATAAAATTCTGAAAGTGACCATTAGTCAAGAATGACAGCTTATTTCTTATATCAATAGTAAGAGGTTGAAGAGCAACAACTTCTTCTTCATAACATGATAATCTCATAGCAGGAACTAGGAAAATTCTACTATAATCCACTAAAAGTATATTATCATCTAAAACGTCAGCAAACTGATATGAAGAATCAACACAAGCATCATTTATATCCTTGTTCATATGAAAATCTGAAAATGATGAAGAAAATTGTCTTAAATCTGAATGATACCTATGTTCATCTTCCTGTTCACAAGCTTGTATATCTTCAACATGAGCCTGATCTCGAAGCATTTTGCAAGCTCGGATGTTCTCCTCCACTCCTTTTGCATCCTCAAACAATTGTCTTAAAGATGATTATTTCCTTTCTAACAGGAAAAAGACAAGATCTAAATGTTGAGCCATAACATAATATACCATAGCAATTTTTTCCGAAGGTCTGATCTTCGTAGGCATACTAATATAAAAACTTTGAAACCTCCAATTAAATTTAGTAATTGGCTCATCATTCTCCCTTTTCAAACTATAAAATTTCAAAAGAAATTGACCATAAGATTTATTCTTACCCCAATACTTCAAAAAGACATCATGTAACTCTTCCCACGATCCAATTGAATCATCTTTTAAATTTCGGAACCAAAACCCAGCATCTCCAGCAAAGGATTTCGAAAATAACCTCATGACAACATCCTCATGCATGATTTCAAAATTATCAATGAAATTATGAAAAGGTCCTAAATGCTTCTCTGCTGTAATATGGTCTTTTCCAGTAAAATGGGAAAGATATTCAACAAAGTAGGAGGGGTAAGGATGTAAGAGAGATGGCAGCCTAAGAGGTTTAAACATTTTCTGTCTGAGTCTAGACTAAAAATCTGTGAGTTGAAAATGAGGCTCAACAAACTGTTCGCAAGTTTCGGCAGTGATGGTAGAAGGTAATGGATCAGCTTTATTCTCTACACGATAACCAAAATAATGAGGTTCAAGAGATATGGGTATATGTATTCATGGTGCACATGTATTTCAAATGAAGGAATAGGATCAACATCAATAAAACAAGAAGAATGCGGACTTTCTTCTTCCAACGAGGGATACGTAATTGAAGGTTTATGATCATCGGAATAGACAAAACAAAAAATAATTCTTTTGACATGCAATGGGAAAGACATGAAAGAACTGATGAATAAGAGCAAAACATCATGGAGTAAAGTAACAAGATGGTACCCAATCTTTCCATTTGGCTTCTTCATTTTTCTATCAACAAAATTCTCCTTGCAGTGGAATCTTTAATCATGGAGTCGCTAGTGAAAAATTGTAGTCTAAAATATTTTCTGACTTTGTTCACCTCTCAAAATCAGATGAATAATGATATCCCAGGGAAGATATACTTCATCTTCATCCCCGGCAACGATGCCAAAGATGTTAGTGCTAGAAATTGTTCCTAGACTACCACAAGAACAAGCTAACCCAATCTCAAAAAGAAAACAAAATGAAATTGGTTTTTAAGGGTTTTGGTTTAAAACTTTATCAGTAAGGAGGTAATAAACATTCACAAGATAATACAAAACTAAATCATGCACAAGTTAGATAAACTGGGGATCAAACACATCCCAATAAGCCATAAACACTACACATGAAATACTAATTCCACCCACATGCTACAAGCATTTACATGAATAAAACCTTTAAACAAGAAATGAAATTGTAGACTGAGCAATCAACCAGATCAAAAATGAAACAATATGACAGGTAAAAAGGCTAATCAGCTTATATATAATCAATAACAGTCATCCACTTACATAAGAGTTATAAGTGCTAGCTTGAGATATCAAAGCTCCAAAAGCCTCTCCTTGAGTGAAAATTCCAACCCAAAACTGTATGTTTGTCTTCCTTTTATCATTACAAAGGTAAAGTTCCATAACTACCTTCTAGGTCAAAATTTGAAACAGTTACATCAATTAGTTACATGATAACTCAAAATCTTTAAAGACAATTAACCCAAAAATAACAAATCGGATTTGGGTAAATTTGGCGAATTTCTAAAAATTTGGGTCTCAAAGACACCTTCATATCTCTCGATCCGAGACACCTGTGAAAAAACTGATAGAGGTTTTTTAAATGAGTCTGTTATGAACAAAAACCTCTCTTGGTTTTTAAAAATTCCCCTTCAATTGATTGGAATACGTGCTAGAAATTTGTGACTAAAACAAGAAATTATTAAATAATTCAAACCCTGAAAATAGGCCACAAAGATGAATTTGGATCTCTCAAATGATAATAGCTGTTGCAAAACTGAGAGAGGTTTTTGTGAATGAGTATGTTATGGACAAAAACCTCTCTTTTTTTTCTAGAATTCATTTCCATCACCTTGTAATATGCTCCCAACGATAATGACAAAAACAGAAAAAATAGAGCTCCTACAGGAATCTCCTCATGAAAATATTTGACAAAGGACTAAAAAATTAGGGTTATATTATAAAGAATTACTTGGAATAAACTTTTATTATAAGTTTTTGAAAGCTTAAAGATATACATATTAACTAATAAGCCCAAAAGACAAACCTTAAAACTAAAATAATGAAATAATTCAACCATTAAAAGCATTAAATCCAACAAAAATTATTGTTTGTAAAAAAGTCTTAAAATCAACATAAAATGTAAAATCATTTTAAACCAACGGTTGAAAATTAGGACAAAAAGAAAAGATAAACTAAGAAAAAGATCTAGTTATAACAGTTCCAATCCTATATTACAAGGCCGTGGGGTTTTTTGATGGCTCCTCAATTCATAACTTGTTCTCTTGTGGTGCAGGTGCCATTTTGTTTTCTAATCCGAATAGTCACTATAAGCTATGGATGTGATGTGGCTCAAGGTCTAACACTATGGGTGAGCTTATTTCTTTATAGCTCCTTTTGCATTTCAATTCTAGCATTGGATTGGATGGGGTTCGCGTTTTTGGTGACTCAAAGGTAATCATCGACTGAGCCAAGGATACTTATGGAATTCATAACTTACACCTCTCGGCTTGGCTTAAAAGGACTCGGGCGCTGATAAATCTATTTAGAGAGATCTCTTGCTCTCATATTTGCAGTTCCCTTAAGCACATGGCTGACTTGCTTTCGAAAAAATGCCAACTCGTGGAAGGCGGGTTTTACTTCTTTGAGCAATGGGAAGATGGTTCCCTCGTCTCTGAGAGTCGCCTTCGTACTATCTTTTCCTGATCTATTTGGCCTCTGTTTTTTGGTTGTTTCCTGGACTACCTCTTTTTGGTATCTCTTCGTTTGGGGTTGATTCCTGGTTCTCTATTGTTCCATCTGGCTTGGGACTTCTCTGTTGCTCATATTTAGTGTCTATTTTGTCTTAATGACTACTCCATGTATTGCCTCAACTTTTAGCTATCAATTTTATGTTTATGTACTAAACATTCATATACATAAATAAAGTATAGTTTTTTTAAAGGAAAAAAAAGAAACTCATAAACATTAACTAGTATTAATTAACAAACAAATACCCTATGATCTTAAGGGAATCTTAAAAAAAAAAAAACTTCTCTTGTTTTTATGACGATTTCACGTGTTCACATTATTTGATTTAACTTTTTAAACTAAATTTTATTGTTTTATAAAATGACAATTATTAAATTTTTAAACTAAATTTTATTTTTTTTTTAAATTTTAATTATAAAATATTAGATCATATTTTTACAAAAATATTTAAATTTTTATTTTTATATAATAGTTAAAAAAATTATTATTATTTTTTATATATTTTTAAAAAATAATTTTTTTATTTATATTTTTAACACAAAAGTAAAATGGATTTATATTAATAACAAAAAAGTATTAGATACAAAGATAGAATAAAACTTTCAAATTTATCAAAATTTAATATTGAGTAGTTCTTTGATAACCTAACACTATATTATTCTATATCAAAATCAGAATTGTTGAGTTGAGAGTTTCCTATATTGTTCTCTTTGGTGGAGTAATTTTTGATATACTTTTTTATAGAGAAATAGGCAATAAAAACATTCAAAAGACAAAGAAAAGTACTGGTTCTTCATTCTTGGTTTGACATATTCACCGCGTCCCGAAGGTTCACTACGTCCTGGAGAGCCGAGGTGATTTCTTCCATTGGAGAGTCATGGTCTTGCTGCTCAGGAATGTCCATGTTCTTCGTAACTCCATTCATGTCAGACTGAATGACATTCAATTCCGCTTCAACTTCCTCATTAGCCTCCTTCAGCTGGACAAAGTGTTGCTCAGAACGCTCATTATTAGCCGTGACATTCTTTGAAGCATACCCTTCATGCCGATGAGAAAATTAAAATCTTCCCGAAATTATCAACTTGTGCTTTCTCCATTCTCTGCAAAGTCCTCTTTATTTTTTCTATCTCACCTGCCTGGACCCTATAACTACTTTCAACATCCTCTAGCCTAGAATCAAAATACGAACTCAAGCTCGGTATGGCATTTCCCGTCATAGATTGCAGAGACCACCTCATGTTCGTAGGAGAGCATCTTCTTGAAATCGACCATATAACCCTTGACCTCTTTGTACACACCAGGAGACATCTTCAAATTCGAGGAATCAACTGGTCTTTCTAAGGCATGTACGCAGGACCTTTCTGGAGGTTATATACACAATTATGCTAGCGAGCCAGGTGAGACACGACAGTTAGAGGGTGAGTTAAGATTCACCAACTCGTTAAGACCTTACCCTAACCAATAGGCTAGGTTCATAAATAGAAATTGACCACCCCATAGGCCAGGTTCACGGCCCTGCATTATGTCGATGTTGCAACCTAACTCCGTAGGTCTTCTGGAACTGAAGAAGGAAAACCTTAACACTAAAATCTGTACTTCAATCTTTTCACGGCAACCTCTGGAAACCACCCTTAGACTCAAATTTTCGTTTTGAAAACAAAAAACCATATTCTCGGTCCTTCCTAAAATGACAAGACTAAAATCGTGTGAGATTTTGGGACTGCAACCTACATTAATCACCATCACATGGGCCCTTACAGGATTCATCAATGTGAAGGATATATGGGACATTTAGGAGGAGTAAATGCACTCAAGACAAATTGTATGCCACCCACCTGTCCCTTTAATCAAACTTCTAAGGTGGCTTAAAATTCCGAACATAAGCCTAGGTGCTTCATGAGAAGGGCAAGGACCCCCCTTCTTCCCTTTCATAAAATAACATGACTTAGCTAATTCAAAAAACAAGGGGTCCAGTTAATGTTTTTGATGGAATTGTTGACGACTAGTTATGCCTCTGTGAGCTTGTTGCCTATATTAGCTAGACGGTCTACTTCTAGATTATTATGGCACTTTATATGGAAGAAATGAATATTAGAAAGATTTAGGATGTGAGCCAAAATCCTCTTCTCCACCCTTCGTGCTGCTTCTTATCTTTTCACCTAGAGCTTTCTCATCCTTTGAATGACAATGCATAAGTCCCCAAAGACTTAAAAGGAGTCTACCTTTAACTCTTTCAGAGCTTCTAGTCCTTCCATTAAGGCTTCCCATTTGGTTTGATTATTTGTTCTCTTTCCTAGTCCCCAAGAAAAATGTAAAACCTTATTTCCTCCTAGGTCAAAAAGAACCCCTCTGGCACCTGCCACCCTTGGAAAATAATTTTATTTTATTAAAGTGGGACCAATTATTAAAAAAAATAAAAATAATTATTCATTTTAAAATATTTTTCCTATTTAAATGATCAAATGCTAAATTTTTTTCATAAACAAAAAACTTAGTTCCAAATATAAATCAATGAAAACATGTTTAGAATATAAATTAAACTTAACCTCTACAATTTTTCTTAAACAACCAATTCAATTCCAAAAATAAATTAAGAAAAAAATGTTTAAAATATAAATTGAAAAATAAAGACTTTGATTACATTTATTAATTAATGACATTGATTACATTTATTAATTAATGACATGGATTCTATAGACATATAATGATATAATCCAAGGAGTTCATTGCCATTGTGCCTTTTTTTTTTAATTTCATATCTTTATATTAACAAAACTCGGATTTTCCTTTCCCCATGAAGCTTTGGGCCAATCTACTTTTGAAACAATAGACACTCAATTCAAATGCGAGTTGGCATTGTCTGAATCTACATTGTCTGACGCATTTCATCAAATAGTTGGCATGCAATTCCTTTTTCCCTCATCTGGGTTTCTCTCGGAAACCTATAATCATCAAAATAAATGTTGTATAATGTTAATGTTAACGCGTCGGCATAGAGAAACATACATAAGAGACACAAGGCACTCTCAATTTAAAATAGTGGTAACAGCACGTTATATAGAATTGATGGCATCATTTTTGGACTTTTACATATGAAATTAGACATTTTTAGCTGGATTAACTGGAGCAGCACAAAGCTACTGAGTTAGTCTGTTGCAATTATGTAATATTTACAAGTGGTTGAGTTGATATTTCATTGAGGCATTTTGTGCATGACTTCCTTTGTTGGTGAGGTTAATTCTCTTCATAACATGTGGTTATATTCTTTAAGTCTCTTGAAAAAGAAGTAGTGGTCACCTTCTTTGGTAGTCCAAAGATCTAATGAGCATTTCAACATTTTAACATCTTCGGTTGTCCTTGATGCTTCGGTTTAAAGTTTAAACAATTGCTGAAGCTGTTTGGTTTGAATGTTAGCTATCAAATATCATGTATTCTCTGGAGATATTTAATTGTATTCCTGAGATGTTACAGATGTTAGAATAGTTTCTTTCAGAGTACTTTAAAGATTAGATGATTTGGACTTTTTTTCTACTGGTTTTTTGACCATTTTCCCTCAAAATCTGCTTGGACTTGTTGGAATCACAGATATAAGGTGTTGAGATTGCACAATTAGGATTGAATAGGGGTTTTTGAGGGTGCTGAATTCATTTCTGCAACAAAAAATGGATTTTGAACAATGTAAAGTTATGATCTAGCCAAAACTTAGATTGTCGGATTTCGTCAATAATAACAAGGAAAGTCATAATCATCTGATCTTTAGACAACTGTTTTTTTCTGTGTTGAAGATCCAACATTGATTTGGGTAATGGGTTTTTTCTTTGCTACAGTTTTGAAACTGGATTTGTTTTTCCACATCAGGTGAAAAATTATCCAACATTGATTTGGGGAATCGGTTTCTTTGCTACAGTTTTGAAACTGGATTTGTTTCCCACATTTGATTGAAAATCACTAGGCAGATGGAAGCCATATTTCTTTATAGATGGGAAATCAGGTGTCAAAACCCCAAATTTTCACAAAATTTAAAAAAAAAAATTAATGTAACATAAATTGTCTATAGTCGCAGTTTGATAACTACTAGCGGCTAGCGGAAAAATGGAACAGTTAACAAAAGTAATTATTAACTTTAAACACACAAAAACTAATACTACTTTAATTTTGATATGTTATGTAAATGACCTGCATTCAGTTACTTCTAGTTGTACCGATGATTTGATTTTGTCAAGTAGGTGAAAAGTTATGTTCTAAACTCAGGCTTACTTAGCTAGATTTATGGATCTTACAGGTTCAACAGGTAAATTTTGAACAAGTAGGAGTTTATTAAAGCGTTATTTCCAGATGTAGTTCTTTAGCATATATAAAATGCTAGAGTAAATTTTGCTTAATAGAGTTCAAGGATACTACGAGGTAAAGTAACTTTCTTTGTCTTTTTTACATCTATGAAAGCAATTTAGGTTTAGTAGTAAAAACTAACATCCTTGATCTACTACTGTCTTCCACCAGCATGATTTAAAAGTTATAATCCAAGTTCTTCATAAGTTTTACTGATGTGCATAGAGATCATAATTTTATATAAAGATGCTTTTACTCAAACAAGTATTTACTGCAATTGCGATGTCTAGTATCTAAATGTTGTTTTAAAAGCATGAATTTCAATCTAACTTCTTCAAAAGAAAAGCTTACATTAGATTACTTAGCTCCACACTTAATTCTGCTCTAGTAGAGAAGAATCATCAGCTACAGTTATAATGTCTACTTGCATTAAAAGTCATTGGGCTTAATTTCGACCTTCCAAGTTCATCATGTCACAAGTAATGTAGTAAAAATTACATTACCATATCATTTATTAATATCAATAAGTGATACTATTTTTAACCCTAGATAGTTTTACTATCTTTTATTTACTAAGTCTAATCTAACATTGGTTTGATTTATTTAGAGTTTTGGTTCCTCGTGGAGACCAAAAGATCACCAACTTTCAAGAAGTTTAACCTACACCATGGCACTATAGACTATATACCAATGTAAGAGTTATTCTAGGGTGTAAATACTATCTATTTTTACTTACATATAGTTGATTTATAAACTAATTTGTTTTACCCACCAGTGTTTACTTAACACTAGTTCTAACAACATAGTCAGGTAACAATATGTTTGTATAAATGATTAATAATAGTACTATGAACTTATGATCAAGGGTAAATACTCTACTAAAGATATTTCCATAGTTGTTATACCAACGAAAGATTCCAAGATTTTCATAAAATAAAGGTTAACGATGCAACATATGTCTTATTCTTTACCATTGCTTGACTTATGGTTTACCATTGTAATGATATGTTTTTGACTTTATAACTAACATTATCATTGTGGCTATTATTTAAATCATTGGCAATGACGAGTTTTATCCGACAGTGCAGGAGACTATAGTGATCGACCCACTGCTGAGTAAAAATTTCAGTGGCATGTGGAGTAGCCTCCACCGTGCAATGAACGATTTAAAAGCTTGCAACGTAACCCTATCTTCATTCATCGTCAAGGGTTTGGGTTTGCACTGTCTGGTTTCTCCGCGGCCATGAGGGCTCGCTTGATTCTCGTTTTACAGCTCCATTAGTGTGTAGTGAAGTGATGCAACTCTTGTGAAAGAGTTGAGTGATGCACAGCTCGTATCATGTTTTCTTTCTGCAAGTAGTATATTGCTGTGAGAGTGGTTTACTCTGTCAATAGTTTTAGAGTGTCGGTTCCTTGCGTGGCCATTGCCATAGCTTTAACCTGCTCCATCGTCAGTGCAGTTTGGATTGTGAACCCCGCTTCCTTTGTCACAGGTTAGCACGAGGGTTTGTTCTTCAAGGTGATGTTCGTTGTGCTGGTTCGATTACCTCCTTAGCTCCAGAGTTCTTTGTCTTCAGGTATAAATTTTACCCTTCTATGATTTATAAAATTCAAAATACAGTTTTAGTATTAGCATATACAGCTTCTAACTAAAGTATTCGGTCTCGCTTGCAAGTTATAGTTCGTATTCAAACTTGGAAGAATCCTCTTCAATGTTGGATTGACTTCAAGACCAAACGGGTAAGCCCCATTTAAAAACGTGGCATCTCCCTGCTTGCAATGGTTAAGGAAAAAAGGGTTTTCAGTTGGAAAAGAAGCACGACTTCTGTTCCTCCATTGCTTAGATACCTTGTTTTCAGTTATTACTTAGTTTTTTTGTTAGTAAAACCTTTGCCTGTTGCAAGGTAACTCCAGCTTCTATGCTATGATTTGTATTTAGGTTTCTTGACTTGTAAACAAGAATTACAGCCTTATGGCAAAGTAATATCATACTTTGTTTCTTAAAATGTGGAGGTTCTCCTGTCTTCATGGTTTTAATAAGTTGTTTTTCAGTTTTTGTTTACAAACCCTCGCTACGGTGCTGGGTAATACCAGCCTTGAGCTGTGTGATGCATTTTGGTTATGTCTTAAGCCCTACGGCCTGACAAGGTAACACATTTGGTTTTAAGAAGGATTTTAACTTCGAACTCAGTCTCGTTTATGCAATAGTTTTGTAATCCTGTAAGTTATAATTGTGTGTAATTAGGGTCTTTCCTTCTTCGACTATTAGTGAAGATAAATATTGTTTAAGTTATCTTTTGTAAGTGATTATTATTAATGTGAGGACTGTAGATCAGTCGTAATGACGTAAAATTTGTATTTTTATACTTACATGTTCATAATATAATAGTTAGGGTTTTAATGGAATGAATCCCTTGTATAATTATACTCTTAATTTATTATTACTTAGGCTCTGCTTCTTGTTTGTTCGGTTTGGCTATTACAGGTGTGTGGTGGTATTTTAACTTGTTAACTGTAACTTATCTTGCTTGTTTATAAAAGATTTTTGTTTTAAGAAAAGACTGTAAATAGTCTTAAGTATGCTGTGAAATCTTTCTGTAAAGTTTATTTATATAGCTTTCAATGTAAATGGATTAAAACTTAAGTAAATTAAATTAAAATTCAATAATTTTGAAGTTAGGGTTTTGACCGTGAGGTTCTTCCTCCACAAGTTATAAGCCTGTGTGGTAATATAAGTAGTTTCTAAATATGTAAATATTTAGTTTTATATTAATTATTGTTTATAATTACATTGTTTTTATTTACTGTTCTGTCACATAGAATTTATTCAGAGTTTTCTAAAGGATAGAAAGTAAACTCTGTAATTATGTTTACTCTTTATAAATCAAAAAATTTTAACCTAACCCTATCTAGTTTATATTAAATAATAGTTCAAGATTTAATTGATATTTGTGAGGATCCTGCAGCAATAATTAATCAAAATACACGATATAGCAGCAGAACTCAAAATCACTTTTATATTAATCGCAGGCCACTTCGAGGGGGCAACCTCCTTTGAGCAAGCTCAATACAAAATAACTTCACGGTGCCTTCCTTGGCCTCAACACACACTTATATACTAAAAATAGGCGCCAATACTATGGGTCAAAACCATGGGCCAATATAAACTATGGATCAACAAATACTACAGGCGGCTTACAAAGCATATGCACCCAACAACAATAACACAAACTATGGATCAACAATTACTATGGGACGACTTACAAAGCATATGCGTCCAACAACAATATACTAACACGGTAAAGAGAAGGATTGACATGGGTTCCTAACATCCCATCCCCCTTAGAAAAAGCTTTGTCCTCAAAGCTTTAGATGTGGAAATTGTCACTGAATCTGAAGGAGTGGTTCCCACGTAGCATCCTCGGGCTGCATTCCGTGCCATTGAATTAAGACCTCTATGATAGAGCGAGAGCGAAGCTGATGAGTGCGCTTATTGAGGACAGCCTCCAGGTCCAAAAAGATGGATCCTTCATTATCCAGTTCTGGTAAAATAGTTTGGCCTTTGATGTTGGTGCTAAGAACTTTCTTCAGACAAGAGACATGAAATACTGGATGAATGCGGGAAGAAGGCGAAAGTTCCAATTTATAAGCAACAGACCCAATCTTCTGAAGAATCCTATATGGCCCATATAAATTTGGAGCGAGCTTATGACGCCCTTTGAGTTTTAGTGAGGATTGCTTGTAAGGCTGGAGACGAAGAAAAACCATATCACTGGCTTCAAAAGTGCGCTCAGAATGGTGCTGATCAGCTTGTTGCTTCATGCGATTTCTTTCCATGTGAATATTTTCACGCAAAATGCGAAGAACCTCATCATGGTTTCGAAGGACCGCGTCAACTGCCTGAACTGGGGAACTGCTGGGGGTGTAAGGAAGAAGAATTGGCGGTACCTGACCATAAACTGCTTCATATGGAGTCATTTTAGAGGCAGTGTGGTAAGAGGTATTGTACCACCATTCAGCGAGAGGGAGCCACTTTTCCCACTGATGTTGTTGCTCAGAGGAGAAGCAATGAAGATAAGTTTCCAAGCATTTATTGATAATTTCAGTCTGACCATCCGTTTGGGGGTGATAACCTGAACTCATCTTCAGTTTGGTGCCAGTGTGGTGAAAGAGTTCTGTCCAAAAATGACTGGTGAAAGTCACATCACGATCCGAGACAATGGAAGAAGGCATTCCATGAAGACGAAAGATCTGGTCCAGGAAAATTTGAGCAACGGAGGAGGCTGTATAGGGATGGCTAAGAGCACAAAAATGACTATATTTGGAGAGGCGATCAACCACAACCAAAATCACAGTCTTCCCTCCAGCTTTAGGGAGCCCTTCAATGAAATCCATAGAAATATCTGTCCATATCCGGGTAGGTATGGGCACGGGTTCGAGCAATCCCGGAAGGGGTGTTGTTTCACCCTTATTGCACTGGCAGGTATCACATTCAACCACCATCTGTTGAATTTTCCTTTTCATGCCTTGCCAAAAGAAGTTGCGCCGTGCCTGTTCATACATTTTGAGAAAACCAGAGTGCCCAGCTGACGGAGAAGCATGGAGTTCATAGAAGATAGCTTGTTGAAGAGCTGTGTTCTGGGGAAGCACCAGACGACCCTTGTATCTTAGTGAAGCACCATCCCAAGAGTAATGTGGCACAACAGAAGAGTTGTTGTCCAAGTGTTGGATGATTTGAGATAATGAAGAGTCATTGACATAACCCTATTGAACCGATTGCAACCAATTTGGAACAGGCATAGAAATCGCGGAAAGAGAACCTTGGTCATCAAATGTGCGAGAAAGGGCATCCGCCACAATAT
>LPNX010785564.1:0-37155 GCA_001517045.1 Pseudotsuga menziesii
GGGATAAGATAGGCACTTCCTGCTAGCCTTAAAAGATACAAGGAGAATGGATTCAACAGCCTGTGCTAGGATTTCTTGACTTGGAAAAAGCGATTACCATAAGCTATTTCCCTGAACTTTTGAGACAACACTTCCCAAAACTAGACTCTGAGAAGGCATATTTCAAGCATAATTATTGTCATGTATATTAGCAAATTGTGAAAGGTTGTGACAAGGCACCTAAAAGAAACAACATGAAAAACAGGAGCTTTTCAAAAGAGTTAATGATTTTGCATTAAAGGACCAAAATTTATCAATAGAGGTTGTTGGTTCAGGTAACCTCAACATGCTTAAACTCCCAGAAGAGATGAAAAAGGGGAAATGAGTGTTTGTCATTCAAGAGGAAGGAAATGTCAAGAAATGAAAGAAGAATCTTTCCTGAGATAGTGATTCTTCTGTGTTTTCTTCCATTTTCTCTCTTTGGTCTCTGTTTTTCCACTTGTGCACTTATCAAATGGGGATAGGTATCCCTAGTGTACCCTTTGTCAAATGAAGGAAACACCGTCACACTTATTTTAATTCTACCCCTGAGCCAAGTCAACCTGGGCTTGGATCAGTAACTAAACCAAATCCATCCTTTATTCACACTTAAAAGACACGAAAACCTATAGGTATCCCTAGTGTACCCTTTGTCAAAAGAAGGAAACACTGCTGCACTTATGTTGGTTCTGCCCCTGAGCCAAGTCGACCTGGGCATAGATCAGTACCTCAAGCCAAAACCATCCTTTACTCGCACTTACATTGGACAGCAGTCCTATTAAAAGACACCAGCATCCTAGTATACCTTTCACATGTGGCTGACAATTGCTAAAAGTGGAGATTCAGTTTTGCATTTGGAAACACCATAATTCTCTGATTTATGATGGGTCTCCCCACTAAAAACTCAATTTTTA
Source organism: Pseudotsuga menziesii (assembly GCA_001517045.1). Classification (NCBI taxonomy): domain Eukaryota; kingdom Viridiplantae; phylum Streptophyta; class Pinopsida; order Pinales; family Pinaceae; genus Pseudotsuga; species Pseudotsuga menziesii. Next base: position 933 of record LPNX010785564.1, read on the forward strand.
TTTTAAAAAAATGTAGTTCGCTTCTGTTTTGTTCAGATATGTGCATAGGCGAATAAAGTTGAACCGGACTGAACCATTTGATTGAGCTTTTGGAGCAATGGAGATCTGCCCAGACTTTCAAATACCAACCAAAAACCCCTTTACAGCCAATAGCCTAAAATAAAATTATACAGATCTAACAAGGAGGATGATCTATTAAAATACACCAAAAACCTATAGGTATCCCTAGTGTACCCTTTGTCAAAAGAAGGAAACACTGTTGCACTTATGTTGGTTCTGCACCTGATCCAAGGCAGCCTGAGCATGGATCAGTACCTCAGCCAAAACCATCCTTTACTCACACTTACATTGGACAGCAGTCCTATTTAAAGACACCAGCATCCTAGTGTACCTTTCACACGTGCCTGACAACTGCTAATAGTGGAGATTCAGTTTTGCATTTGGAAACACCATAATTCTGTGATTTATGATGGGTCTTCCACTTAGATCTCAATTTTTATTTTAAAAAAATGCAATTCACTTCTGTTTTGTTCAGATATGTTCATAGGCGAACAAAGTTGAGCCAATCTATTGAACCATTTGATTGAGCTTTTGGAGCGATGGGGATCTGCTCCAGGTACTACCAAATACCAACCAAAAAACTTCTTTATAGCCAACAGCCTAGAAGAAGCAGAGAATTGTACAGATCTAACAGGGAGGATGATCTGGGAGCAGGAAATCCAATAATAATGAGCCCCCCAGGATGACCAAAATGGGGTCAGATCTACCAGCAGACAATCCACAATGGCAAGGCCAGAGCTGGAACAGAAAATAGCAGGGTGGCCCACATCTTCCAGATGAGTAGAAAATCCAAGCAAAGAAGGCAGTTACGGTAAAAGCATTGTTGGAATCATTGCGGCAGGGTGGCGAATAGAACTGTACCAGTTGTAAAGAGACTTGGGCTCTCGTGGATCCTCTAAATGATTCTATTTTTATTTCATGACTGATTTTTGCCATTGAAGGTTTACATTCGTATTGACTCACTTTAGTTTTGTACTTTGGGCTTGGCCCTGCTTTAGAAGTTTGTTTTGTTGTGTAATTACAATTACTTGTTTGTATATGTAGCTCCAGCAGACTAGTGGTTCAGGATATTAACTACGAGGCTATCCCTTTGATTAATGCAGTGTGTGATTTTTCCTATATCCGCCAGAGTCAGGAAGATTTTGATGTCGTGTGTGGGTAATTTCTTTTTTGGTTAGTTTCCTCTTATCACAATACAACAACCAACGTGACCTGTTCCTTACCAATCCAGTCCACAGGCAGGATTAGCTTCCTCTTATCACAAAATGACCACCATCGGGAGGATTAGCTTCCTCTTATCACAAAACAACCACTATTGGGACCTGTTCTATATCAATTCGGTGTAACACTCAACTTGAATACCTTTGGCTAGGTAGCCACGGGTAGGGGGGGTTATACACTACCAAATTCACTCAAGACTCGCAACTGATCCCGACAACAAACACAAGCACAAGCGAAAGCAATCCTAGTTGACGTATGTGGGTATTTTTTTCAGTTAACAGAAGCACAAGAAAAAATATACGCTCAAGTTCATCTTCCATGTAAATGGCATTATGTATCCATTGGGATTGATTAGCCAATACAGGTTCATAGACCGTTCTGTGACAAAGGTTACCATTAATCAACCATAATCGATAACTGAAATTGGAACATCGCACTTTGATTTCATTACCACCGAAAGCAGCCTCTGATACTTCCCCTTTATATAGTGAACTTCTTTTGACTATAGATTACTACTGCAATTGCCTCCATCATTTACAGTCTCCCTTCAAAGGCAAGAAATAAAAACAAAGCCCAAAAAGAGGGTAAAGAGAGGAATAAGTGTTAGTACCTCCACATAATATCCAGTGCCTATGTCAATGAAGAATTTGTGAGCATCATCTAGAGTCCCAAGAACATACAACGATGCTTTCAGAGGGACCAACATCTGTTTTCCTGCAACAAAAAGGAGTTACCGAACTTCAATATTTAAATATCAGAAATAAATTGTATATATAATCCTCATTCAGCATTCGAGAAAGTGGGAACCCTTTGAATTCCTCGAGTAGAAGTGGGATTAAAGCATTGGATCAAAAACAGGTGTAAGGGGATATCTTAAATAGTAATAAATGCACAGATAAAAAAATGCTCAAGATATGTAGGAGAAACCAGCAGGGTGTATGGATAGATTGTGGAGACCCTTGGAAGCCATTTCATAACGAACAGCAGCAGTCCTGATCCGGTTGAGGGAGTATTGAAGAACACCCACTTCTCCATCCACCTGTTCCTTCACTTTCTTCACCTGCTCCACCATCAACTTATTCAATTCCTCTTCGATCTCTCCTCTTCCCTGATCTGAAGAAGCCATGCCTCCTGCGTGCCTCCAAATGCCTGATTGATTTTGCCTTTAATTTTACTGAAAGAAAGACCGCTTTGCTTGCAACCTTTGGGGTTGTCCTATGCAAAACTGAACTAATTCTGTGTTTCCTTCTAAACTTAAAATCCAAAAATATAAAGAACGATGTAATAGCTACCCGTTCTCACATCTCTATGTATATCATATATAGAGAGAGATAATACCTAGTACCGACCCACTCTCATATCTCTATATATATCATATATCGAGAGATTTATCTTAATTCGAAAGGGATTAACTAGAACAAAGCTTTGAGGTATAAGGTGGATGTAGGTTGTATCTAGGTTGGGTGGTTGTTTGTTGTAAGGAGGTTACTGGTTTAAGCTCCTTGTAAATGTTAGTGTAGAGTATACTTTACTTTATGTTTATTTTATTTTATTTTTAAATATATATTTTTTATTTTTTAATCATTTTTATAAATATAGAAGTATATAAGGTGTTGTATATGGAGTTGAGGTGGTGGCTAAGCATCAGATATACGACGGCGCTTTCCATCTTAAATAGTTGACCAGTTAAAATTGTTAAACTACACTAATGTGGTGTCGTGAATGAAAGTTTTTTTTTTTTAACTTGTTTGTTTTTTAAATTTTGTTTTATTATTATTATTATTATAATAAATATATAAGTTAATTTTTTTCTTATATATATTATTAGTATATAGTAAAAAAAATACTTAGTAACATTTTCTTTTTAAGTTTATAATACAAATAGTTTAATAATTAATATTATTTATATATAAAATATTTAAAAACAAATGTATATAGGTATATTTGTATAGTTATTATCAAATATATAAGCCATAGCTCACCGTTAGGACATTGTCATAGATAATTTGTGTCAACAATCGAGTTGTGACACATGAGGAGGTTTACAAATTACTAGGTTTTAGGGGTCTTTGAATCCATGTGCACTCTTAGAATTTAGTAAAATGTAGAAATTCATTGTCAAAATTGTAATTTTCCATTGCCGAAGATCCACAACTAAAAATGACCAAATAAATGACCAATTGTTATGTGGTCATTTTTAGTCTAGATATCCCGTGACCAAATTTGGTCATTTATCTTGGTATTTTTTAGTTTAGTTTTATCTCGTGACCAAAAGCGGTCATTTATCTTGGTCTTTTTTAGTTAGCCCAATTAAATTTATCAATTTTGGTCATTTATCCCTTGAAAAAAATTGTGGTGACCAAAATTTTTGGTCTCCTGGTCACTAATCTCTCATTTTGCACTAGTGTGAGGACCAAACTATTTACTGGTAAGTTCTCTTCCCAGCCTTGCAGATCTTGCAACTTATAAGTAGAAGGGCCAAGCTTTGCCGCTATCTGATAAGGGCCTACCCACAACTGCTGGAATTTAGTGTGCTTTCCTTTCTCATCATGAGGGTGATCCCATTTGAAGTCTAAGTCTCCTACTTCAAAGTCTTTTGTTCCAGATTTATGCTTGTCGAACCATCTCTTAACTAACTCTTGCTATTGCTTAAAGCGTTCTCTGGCTTTAGATCTAGCCTCTTTTTCTTTCAGGAGATTGTATATTCTTATTTGCAAAACTTCATCATCCGACCCCCTAGACTCTTGAGCTAGTATGGAAGATGGTAGCATGATATTGGGAGGAAGGATGGCTTCTTTACCATAGACAAGGGTATATGGAGACACTCCAATCGCAGACTTGGGGGTGACTCTATCGGCCCAAAGGGCATTTGGTAATGCTGAGTGCCAACTCCTCTGGTTTTCTACTACAGTCTTCTTTAAAATTCTAATCAGATTTTTGTTGGAGGATTCAGCCAGGCCATTTCCTTGTGGATATTAATTAGCAGAATAATGCAATTTTATTCCTTTATCATTAGCAAAAGTAGTCAATTTAATTGATGAAAAGTACTTAGCATTATCAAAAAATAATGAAACTGGAACTCCAAACCTGGTCATGATGTGGTCTTGTAGGAAGCTGATGACCTCGTCTTCATTTATCTTGCGCAGCGGGATGGCTTCGACCCAGCGAGTGAAATAATCAGTAGCGGTCAGAATGTACTTGTGCTGCAAAGAGGAGTTTGGTTTTATTTCTCCAATAATGTCCAACCCTCATTGCTCAAATGGCTCAGTGATCATCACAGGCTTTAGAGGTGCTGCTGCTTTAGGCTGTCTCCCACTACACCTTTAGCAAATATCACATTCCTAACATGTGCGTGTGCATCTCTAAAGACCATAGGCCAGTAGTAACCTGCCCTGAGGATTTTGTGGGATTTGGTATCCCCTGAATAATGTCCTCCAGCAGGACCATCATGCAAATCTGTCATTACTTTGTTCGCATCTTCTTTTTCTAAGCATCTCAGGAGTACTCCGTCATAATTTTTCCTGAATAATACTCCTTCAACAAGCTGATAGGAGGCTGATTTAAGATGCAGTGCCCTTCTTTGCTTGGAACTCCAATGTTCTGGCAATAGCCCTGCTTGCAGGTAATGCAAAAGGTCTCTATACCAAGACTCAGGAGCTGTAAACAAAGGACATACCTCCATTAAATGTAATTTGGCCTCGTCTTCCCAGGCATGTTCTTCATTTTTTCTGTTTTCAGTCATCTGTTTGCACAACCCTTGTCCTTTAACTATAGATGCTGGCTTGAATTCAAGGTCATACTCTTGAAGTGTTGTTACCCAGTTGCCTCTTCTTTCTCCCAACTCCTTATGTATAAGAAGAGACCTCACAGCTGGGTAGGGGACGATTACCTTGGTTCTATTTTTTTAAATATAAGGCCTGAATTATTTTACTGCCTTGAATATAGCGTAATCTTGTTTATCAACAGCTGGGTAGTTCAATTCGGCCCCCTGCAGACCAGTACTCATAAAGGATATTGGGAATTCATCCCCCCCATCTTCCTTTTGGGTGAGCACAGCTGCTAGTGAATCATCGGATGCAAAGGTATACAAGATAAAATCTTTGTTGAAATTTGGGCTTTTCAAGGATGGTGCGTGTGCGACAGCAGTTTTGATTTTGCTGAATGCGCTCTTCTCAATTTCAGTCCACTTGAATAGTGCATTTTGCTTCACCATCTGCTATAGTGGTTTGACAATATGAGCAAAATCAGGCACAAACCTTCGCACGAAATTTATCGTTCCCATAAATGATTGCATCCCCTTTTTATTATGGGGCAAGGGAATTTGTTCAATAGCTTTAATTCTTTCTGGATCTATAGAGATTCCTTTCTTAGAAACTATGTGACCCAACAACTTGCCCTCCGTGACAGCGAACACACACTTCTTATGATTGAGTGAGATGCCGTATATCCGACAGCGTTCGAAAATTTGCCTTAAGTGAAATGAGTGCTCTTCTCTTTTCTTCAAAAATATTGTAATATCGTCAAGGTATACTACAGCACTTCAGCCAATCAATCCGTGGAAAGTTATGTCCATAGCTCTCTGAAAAGTTGCTCCAACATTTATAAGCCCAAAGGGCATTCTTCTGTAGGAAAAGGTTCCCCATTTGATCCTGAACGTGGTATTCAATCTGTCTTCTTCGACTACTAATACTTGATTGTAGCCAGAGAAATCGTCTAACAATGAAAACAGTTCAGAACCTGAAACCATTTGTAGCAGTTGCTCCATGGGTGGAACAGGATAGTTATCCTTGTCTGATGCACGGTTTAGGTTCCTAAAATCCACGCAGAGTCTGATCTCTCCAGACTTTTTCCTTATTGGTACCAGATTTGATACCCACTTAGAGTGTATGACTTTAAAAATGATTCTAGCGTCCAATAATTTCTTCACTTCACTCTGAATCAGCGGTTCCAATTTTGGATGCATTTTTCTTAACGGTTGCTGATAGGGCTTGACACCGGCTTTAATGGGGACGACATGCTTGATGATGTTGGTGTCGTATGTTTTCAAATCTTCATACGTCCATGAGAAAACATCTTTATATTGTTTCAATAGACTGATGAATTTGTCTCTTTCTGCTGGTGAAAAACACTTGCCGAGATTCACAAATTTGGGATTCGTCTCGGTCCCTAAATTTATCAGCTCGAACTGTAGAGATGAGCTGTGGGTCTTCACATTGGCTGGTCTTCTGAACTTTTCATTTAAATCGAACATTTTTTCTAATGTTTTGACACCTTTAGGAATCAAATTGTCATATTTCATCTCGACCTGATGCTCTTCATCGTCTATGATCACTCCTTTAAACACCTCGTCATTTGTCAAACATTCTATGATTTGCTGATCATCGTCGAACACTCGCAAGTTGGTTATCATATCCGGTACTGAGGGCCTGAAAAGCAGTTCGACAGAACATCGATTATTAGTGGGTACGAGTCTAGCGGCTGATGTGGCCAACAGATCAGCAGCTACGTTTTTAATTCTTGGAATTGAAATAATGTTGAATGCATTAAAACATTTAAGCAAGTCCCATACCTCATTCTGGTAAGCCTTTAAGTGAGGAGAAACACAATGTATCTGATTCCGGATTTGTTTCACAATAATTTCAGAATCCCCAAAAACTTTTAGATTACTTACCTTTAATTCAATTGCCTTCTTTAGTCCCTGCACCAGTGCTTCGTACTCAGTTGTATTATTAGTACACTCAAACTCTAATCTATGAAAGGAAATGTTTATTCTTCTGTGGTTCGATCAGGACATAGCCAGCCCCTGACCCTTCTAATGTCTTAGAGCCATCAAAAAACAAAATCCAAAAATCACTAACTACTGAAGGTGAATCTACTCCTACTGCTAAGCTTACTATATTACAATCAATCTCATCAGCCTGTGAGAATCGAAGGAGATCAGGCTGAGTTTTTGATGTGTTGCTGGCTTCTTCTGCTTGATAATTCCCTGGTTCCAACTCGATAAAATAGTTTCCCAGTACAGAATCCACTGGTACATTCTTCTCCTCCAGCTGAGTAACATTGTACTTCATGTGAGGCTCTCTTAGAATCTTAATCTAGTTTGGACTCCCTTTGTATGGAAACCAAATATGGGACCAATCTGAGGTGAAATATCCATTTAATTTGGCCGACCAGTCTCTGCTCAGGACAAAACCGTAAGCGTCTGGTATATCAGCCACCACGATGTTAATAACTTGGTAAACTTTGTCATTAGATGCCAGACGGACTAGGACATCTTCCAACTCACCAATCACCTTTACACCCGTTCTATCCAATTGAACCACCCTCCACATGGATGGCTTAGGCTGCCCATTGATCTTTTTACAGACTGATATGGGCATAACATTTACCGATGCCCCTAAGTCTACCAAGAAATTATGTACATTATGATTGAAAATTTCAAACGTGAGGAGGAAAGGTGGATGTTTGCTTTTAGACTTACCTCCAACGCCGGTTTCTCCAATTTCTTCTTCTTCCTGAGGTTGATTGTTGGCGGGCAGCTTCTCATCCGATGCTTCAAGTGCTTTCAATAGTCTCTCTTTTTGCTGCGGCACTTTACACATTTCGAATAGTGGCACATTTGCTTTTACCTTTTTTAAATCCTCCACTATGTCATAATCCATCGGCTGCTCAATGGGATGGGGTTTATCAGCATTTTCTTCACTTAGCTTGGCCCACGCTTCATTCTGCCTAGGATTTTGGCTAATAATAGTGAACTCTGGAATTTTATCAACCAAAGATTTGTTTTGAAATTTCTTCTTAACATTTCTCTGCAGCCTCTTAATCTTTGGGAGTGTAAGACTGTCTTCCTTAACCGTCCCTTGGCTCCTTGTGGCTACATTGGTTTCCATAACGTCCTTGTTCCCCTGAGTCTTTTCCTCTTCAGCATCAAATAAAGAGACCAAATTCCATAAAGCCATGGTTTCCTCTTCCTGTTCTTTAGTAGAAGTAGAAGCAGGACTCTCTTTTCTTTCTTCATCTCCCTCTTCTGCTAATCTAGAATCTAATAGTTGATTCATGACCAACGTCATCGAATTAATCCATTGAGGACAATTCTTTTCAGAGTGTGGTTGTTGGTGGAAAGTGCAAAAATTGTCCAAGCCTACCTCTGTCAAATTCATAGATGCAGTATTGTGAGAAGGAGGTTGAGACTGATGGTTATCCTCTCTTTTCTTATAATATGGCTTATAAAACCTTTGTGCTTCCTTCTCTTTCTCCATATCTATGATTTTGTTGGATAGCTTTTGCATCATTTTGGCCATATTTTCCTAATCTGGTGACTTTTCTTCCTTAGGCTTAGTAAACAATAAGGATTTTCTTCCCCCACCTTTCTCTCCCGACTGTTCTGGATAGTCTTCAATGCTCTCTCTTTCAGCTTCCACCACTTCTGCTTCTTCATAAGTTTTCGTCAAAGTAGGCTTGGCCCTACCTTTGGCAAACATGGCCAAATCAGGGCCTAAAGCTGAAGTATAATATTCAATCAGAACTTTGTCTGAAGGTTTATCTGTTTCAGAAAAATTCTTGAGATAGGCTGCAAACCTTTGTGTGAAACTGTGCACCTTTTCTTTTCTTTCTTTCTTCAACACGCACAGCCCTTTCATGAGAGCTGCATGAGTTTTCTGAGTTGCATACTTACTTCTAAAAATTCTTTCGAAGGTATTCCAATGAGGGATAGAGTTAGCAGGTAATCCAAAGTACCATGACGCTGCAGCTCCTTTAAGGGTATGTGGGAACAGTCTGTAGACTACATCTTCATATTCCCCTGCCCTTAATCCTTCAATTTCCAAGTAGACACTTTGTAGATGATCATCTACTAGTATTTTCTCATTTGGGTCGAACTTGGGCAACATCTTGTCAAAGGCTTGAGGTAGGTCATGTAATGGATTTAGTGGGTTAGGTGGTTGGTTTGTGTTTACACCAGCCATGAGTCTGGGTGGAGAATGGGGAGGTGAACCAATTGGAGTATGAGCAGGAGAACTGTGAGGGGTTTTTGGGCCTTCTTGATTCAAAGGTAGCATAAATTCCTGTAAGTTTTTTTCTACAAGTTCTTCCCAGTCTCCAACCAACACTGAGTATTCCGCTATGGGACGATCTTTCTTTTTATACTCTCTTCTGGGCAATTCAGGGATGATTGGCAATCCTCCAATATTATTTACATATTCCCTGGTGTGTATTCTCAGATCCAACAAAATATAGATGTTCTCTTTCTTCCGGAATTGGATTTTGAAACCCACTACTTTCAGAACTGTTACCGGTGGAATATTCTCAGGAAAACGGGTTTCCTTGGCCAGCCATACACTGGCGGCCCTCCTTCTAGCGCCAAAACTGTTGAGGCCCTGAAAATCGCAGGCAACAATAGTAAGGTATTCTCCCCAATCAACGTTCCCAACTAACCCATTGACTGTTTGGTATAGGGAATCCGTCCGGTTTACGGTCCGGCTACCGTAGGTCAAGTACAAAACAAAGGGATTTACCGGTTGCGGCCCGGTCCACCATGTATTTTGTATTTTTTGACTTAATGTATGATATGCAAGTGCCTAATTAACCATGCAGGGTGATAAGATGCAAGGAGCAGTCACAATGTGATGCGCAGGTTCTTACCTCTCGTCTTAGAATCACTAGCATCTAGATCACATACAACCAGGAATTAAAACTACCTATCTAAAATATCCCTAGGGAGAAAGATTATCATTCATTGGTGAGTAATATATTTTATACATGCATAATGAAGAGTTACAGATAGCTGACACTTCTTTCAAGACACATGAACAATTGCAGATTTTTGAACAACCAGTTAGCCAATTGTTTTATGCACAACATTCATTACTCACCGTGGAAAAACATCACAAAATATACTGAAAAGAATTCAAAAAGAACATAGGTTCAGTAAGTTAAACACTCTCATGGTTAATGAAACACAGCTGAAAAATGAAATATTTCCCCTTCAACCTTGTTCATTTAATCACATTGATACATTCCACACTTCGCTTTCTCCAACAGGCAAAAGTTGCAGTTTCCGATTGTAAAACGAAATAGTTCCTCTTACAAGCAAATGGTTTACAAATTCTTCCTAGGAAAAAAAAAGTCCCTCTAAATCCTAACTTTCAAGTATTTAAACTACAGCAGTCGATTGTTTGGGATGCCCCCCAAACGGATGACCTTCCAGTTCTTCCAATGCTTCATATTCTTCTGTGTCGTCTGTATGCACTCATGAATATTTTAGTAACGGACACACAGTCCGGATCATGTCTTTAGCATTGTTGACTTTTCCCTTTTCTTCGATGGCCCCTTTTAGCGTTCTGGTCAGTTTCCTTTCGATCCTTGCCAAACTGCTCCTCTACGTCGTCGCGCATCATCCACCTGCAATTTATCCATGTGCATTATTCATCAAGACTACGTTACAAAACAACACCGTAGATTATAGAACTGAAATGGCTATTCCACAGGAAATGGCTAGGTGCACCACAGCGGAAGTCGGCAGGAACCTAACGTCGGAAGTCAAAGGCTTTGCCCAGCCGCAACGGCAGAAGAGGAAAAGGCTATAGTCTCCGATTCGAAGCTGTGGGCAGGAACAAACTTAATCGGAAATCAGAAATTTTTAGACATCGGAAGCCGAATGGCTTTCCCAGCCGCAACGGCAGGAGACTAAAGGCTGCGGGCAAGCGATGGTGGGAGGAAACTCAACCGGAAGTCGGACGGCTTCACACTTCAGCAGCTGAAGGACTTTCCCAGCTGCAACGGCGGAAGAGAAAAGACTTAAGACACGTGACCTTCGGGCCGAACAATTCCCCATCGAAAATCGGAGCACTTTGCACTTTGGAGGCTTAACCACTTTGGGAGCTACAATGGCGGAAAATAAATGACTACGGGCGAGCAATTAAAAGCACAATACACATCAGCAGTTAGAGCAACTTGAACTTCAGATGAAGAATCAATTTAGGAGCTGCAACGGTGGATGGGAAAGGCTATCAGCTGCCGATTTAACATAGTAAGAGATCAATAAAAAAATGACTTAAGTGTTTCAGACAGCTTTTCAAACTCAATAACGGACAGAAAACCTGTTATACCTCCGCAACGGCGACCCACAGCAAAGAACGACTGGTTCGATCAACCAGTAAAAACAAACTTATAATGTGTGATTCACCATAAATTCCAAACGCGATCAAAATTCGAACCTTGGGTGAGAGTTAAGCTTTTACAACCAAACCAAAAACTCAGAGGATCCAACGATTAAAACAAAGCAAAATCATGAGGAGGGGCCAAAAATTTAAGAAATTTGGGGAAAAATAGTTGCAGCTGCAACAGATTCATTACAGTACAGGGGGAAACCTTTGTTGGTTGGTTTCACTGATTCATATTGGGTCGGTGATCCTGATGATCGAAAGTCTACTGTAGGTTATGTTTTCAGTCTGGGCTCTGGACCTATCAGTTGGGCTTGTAAGAAATAACAAGCTCTTTCTCTTTCTTCAGCAGAAGCAAAATATCGAGCCGCAATTAATGCCAGTCAGGAAGCTTTATGGCTTCGACAGATCCTTTCAGAGTTTGGATTCAAGCAGTAGCATCCTACTCCACTTTGGTGTGACAATCAAAGTGCCATCAAGCTTGCCAAAAATCCAGTTCTACATCAGTGCAGCAAACACATTGAGCTACACATGCACTTCATCAGAAATTTTATTCATGATCGTGTTATTGAAGTGCTCTATTTCCCTACAGATGATCAAGCTGCAAACATCTTCACCAAGTCTCTTACAGAAGCGAATTTTTCTAAACTTCGGTCTATGTTAGGAGTTCAGGAATGTGTCCTTAAGGGGGGATAGGCTCTAATGCCTCCTTCCTTCCCCTAATAGTGTCACTTTTGTAAATCCTTCAATCCTATCCCAAGTTATTCGTAAGGGGGGATGTTAAGATATTTATACACTTAGGAGTTAGTTAAGATCAACTTGTGTAATATATCTGTTAGGTAAAAGTGTGTTTCTTTAGTATGCATTAGTATGCATTTGTAAATATTCTAATTCGACTATTACGATATGTTCTAGACATAGAGTGATCCGATGGCTCAACTTCTCTTAGATCATACCTACCATTGATCCATGGCTTAACACCCGATTGGTCTATGATCTCTATTTAAAGAGCATAGAGGGTCATTGGCTAGTTGATCGATTATGAGAAGCTCTTGTAACTTTCTTTATTTTGAAATTGCTCCAAGTAGCTATTTGGCTAGGGCCATGGACTATTTCCCTCTACAGGGTTTTAACCACATGACAAACATCAGTGGGTTTTTTCTGTGATATATTTGTGTGAAGCGGTTGCTCAAGGTGTTCGGTCTTTTGGGAGTACCCCGTGTACCCGAAAAATGACAACACCCTTGAGGATCTTGTGATGGATCTATCCTCCCTAAGGATAAAGGGTAAAGAGAGAGTCAAGGAATTTAACCAAAGGTTTTCATGTTTGAAAAATAGGATTCCTACCAATTTTCTTCCTACAGAAGAATTGTTGGTATCCTACTACATTAAGGGTTTACCTACTCAAATCTCTATGTGGGTCAAGAGGGCACACAAAAATACTCTGCAAGAATTTTTTTCAGAAGCTATCTTGGTGGAGAAAGACATCTTTTTCCTGAAAGACAATCCAAATATACCATCATATCAACCTTATACATCTATAAGGAGGAAACAAAGCATCCCCAAACCCACAACAAACAAGGACCCTTATGACATGGACAACATGAAGAAGTTATTGAAAAATATTTCCAATGACATGGTAGATCTCAAGAGAACTAATAATGAAAATCAGGTAAATAATAAAGGTTTGGCAAGGCCAACTTTCAGGAGACCTTACCAACCTCCCCGGAATCAACCTCCTCCAAATCCTGAAGAAACATTGACTTCTAATGATATTTACTCCATTTTTAAATCCTTACCTTCTGGGCACCAAACTACCCATGATGACAATAGAGATACTTCACAAGGAGCTACAGATTCTATACCACCTAATGAAGAACATGATAAACACATGAATACTATTAATTGTTTTTCAAAACTTCCCATGGAAGAAGAAGAAGATCAATCTAAGGCCATATTTGATCTACAACATGCTCATAAAACCAAAAGCAAAGGATAGGCATCACAACAAACTCCACTGTCAACTTCCACTCCAAATGCAGGTAAAGCAACTCCAAAAGAAAAGGTAATTCTTGAAGTTGAATACAATTTGGTAAATGATTTGAAAAAGGCCAAAGAAAATATTTCTTTATTTGAGCTTCTTAAAATACCATCTATTAGAGAAAATTTACCTAAAAACATGATGTTACAGAGAGAAAATTCCTATGGCTTCGGATGTACCACAACAGACAGCTAGACACGAGAAATCAATCCCTTCCCAAAATGCAAGAGAAACCAAACATCTAACACTAAGGTACATTGAATCATACCTTATTCTAGACGGTTGAAGTAGATCCCCATTTAGATTTTTCCAATCCCACTTGCACTAGCAATTTGCTCTCAACAACTACAAACAAGACAAGCATGCTATATAATATGGTGTTAGATATACTCTAGAATATATAATCAACAATGTATAAGAAATTAAACATATCCATGGATTCAATATTCATTCAAATGCATGTTATTGGACAAGAAAATATATTTCTATTAATCAAATCAGATATTACACAAGTGACAACCTCTGTCGGCACATCTGTGAACCAGAGAAACCAATTCCTCCACCTTGGCCTCCACCACCTCAATCCTCCATCCTTCGATAGTAAGCTCACAAGCAAAGGAAAGCTTAGTAATAACACAAAGTGCTCCAAAGGCGCAAAGGGATGCAGACTCAAGTGTATGCAAACTGTGGCAACAATGGACTATAGTTTCGTTGCTCTTCAATTCCTCCTTCTTCAATGTATCCAAGGGATTCTTTATATAGCACTCCAAAGGGGTAATGGAGGGTCAAATCCGAGAGATCTCAAGGCATATGGAAGGCCAAGATTCAAGTGGTTCGGACACACATGAAGGAAAACTCCAAAAATATTTGGATTTATGCACACATCCTGATGTACGTGGGTTTGAGGTCAAAAGTCACCTGTACACGCAAGTATGGGATTAAAAGTCACGTACAACAATAAACATGTGTTTTTAGGGATGAAATTGGGAACATCAAAGTCTAATATCCGTCCATGGGGTCTAAAGAGCCTGCAGAGGGACAGGGAAGGCTATAAATATGTGATCAACCATGTGTGGTAAAATCAGCTATAACAGATGCCCCCTAATGTATGAGGTCAGAAGGGTAACATGATGGCCGAAATACATTATAAAATCCATCCCAGAAGTGGAGTGATGAAGAACCAGTTGTAAGAACTAGCCATCTATCAGTATAGTACAATAATCAATCTTTGCATGTGTCTACAAATACATATAGCAGCCTCGGATATATAAGAGTACAATGGCCATGAATAGGCATGATATAAAAAATTTGGCATGTGTGGTCATGATGAAGATATATAATAGATTAGAATCTTCATGATGAAGATATACATGGATCAAGATATACACGTACAATATATCAAGATATACATGTACAATATATCAATCTTCATGGAACAAGATACACATGTACAATATATAATAGATTAGAATCTTCATGATGAATATATACATGGATCAAGATATACATAATGGCTGAAGATATATGACATACATTGGAATCAATTCACAAGAGCTGAAATCTCATGAACACTTGCACGATAAAGGAGGTAGCATATGTGGAGGTTGTACAACTAATGATATGAAGACTTGGCAGTGAAATAAAAGTGCACACCTAACAAGAAATTCCAAGTGCAATCTTGTAGAATGAAAAATGAGGTGTGCCACTACATGAGATGCATAAATATATATTCATTTTCAAATGCCAATGCAATCCTTCCTATATGAAAACCTAAATACAACTCTCATCCAAGCAATCCAATGCAAGTACCTCCTTAAATCCATATGCAAAAAATGAAACTATATTGTATTTTTCAATATAAAAGAATGAAAAATGCAATAAAAGACATCTAAAACTCCCAGCCTCTGTAGCAAGTATAAAACATAAGCCCAGCAAGACACCGGCGCAAAAAGAGTAATGCACTAATGGCAAAACAAAAAGATAAATAACTAAAACTAATTCAAAGAAAAATCAATGAAAAAGTGGTCTCTAGTCATGAAATAAGTAGTCAACAGACACCATAAGAACCTAGGGAGACCCAGCCACACTCACAACCCACCCAACAACTTCCCACAACATCAAACTCAACCAAACGGAGGATGTACGCAACTGTATAAAGAACAAAAGCATATGTACATGAATTTTGGACAAAAACCTACATGTATATGCAGATTTTGGCCAAAACCTGCATGTATACGTAACTTTTGGCTAAAAACCCACGTATATACACAACTTTAAGCCAAAAGCCTACGTATACAGAGAAGAAAGTGGTAAAAAGAAGGCAAAGGGTCAAACCACTCAAGGGGAGTGTCAATGTATGAACATACTATAAAATGTGACACAAAAATAGGGAGAAACAAAGAGCAAGTCAATAAGATCAAGCACATTGTGCCCCCAGACCCCAAAGAAACAAAAGGAACATCCCCAGTATGGTCACCAATTCTGTTATGGAGTGAAACTTCCTATGGCTTGGGGTGTACCACAACAGACAAATAGACACTAGAAATAAATCCCTTCCCAATATGAAAGAGAAACCAAACATCTAACACTAAGGGACCTCGAATCATACCTTATTCTGGATGGTTGAAGTAGATCCCCGTTGAGATTTTTCCAATCCCGCTTGCGCCAGCAATTTGCTCTCAATGACCGTAAACAAGACAATCATGCTATATAATATGGTGTTAGATCTACTCTAGCATATATAATCAACAATGTATAAGAAATTAAATATATCCATTGATTCAATATTCATTCAAATGCACATTATTGGACAGGAAAAGATATTTCTATTAATAGAATCACATATTACACAAGTGACAACCTCTGTCGGCACATCTGCAAACCGGAGAAACCGAGTCCTCCATCTGGGCCTCCACCACCTCAATCCTCCATCTCTCGATAGCAAGCTCACAAGAAAAGGAAATCTTGGTAAGAACACAAAGTACTCCAAAGTGACAAAGGGATGCAGACTCAAGTATATGCAAACTATGGCAACAATGGACTATAGTTTCGTTCCTCTTCAATTCCTCCTTCTTCAATGTATCCAAGGGGTTCCTTTTATAGCACTCCAAAGGGGTAATGGAGGGTCAAATCCGAGTGATATCGAGGCATATGGAAGGCCAAGAGTCAAGCGGTTTAGACATACATGAAGGAAAACTCCAAAAATATTTGGATTTATGCACACATCCCGATGTATGTGGGTTTGAGGTCAAAAGTCGCGTGTGTTACGGAGAAAACTTCCTATGGCTTGGGGTACCACAATAGATAGAGTAACTGCAAAAATAAATCCTTTCCCATATTAAAGAGAAACAAAACATCTAACACTAAAGGATCTCAAAACTTACCTTATTCCGGACGGTTGATGTAGATCCCTGTTGAGCTTTTCCACTCTCTCTTGTATTAGCAATTTGCTCTCTCAATCATTCAGCAAACAAGACAAGAATGCTATATAATGGTGTTAGAACTACTCTAGAATATATAATCAATGATGTAGAAGTAATTAAAAGCATCCATAGATTCAATATTCATTTAAATGCACATCATTGGACAAGAAAAGATATTTATATTAATATAAATCAGAGATTACAAGAATGACAACCTCTATCGGCACGTCTGTGAACCGGATAAACTAAGTCCTCCACCTAGGCCTCCACCACTTCAATCCTCCATATCTTGATAGAAATATCACAAGAAAAGGCAAGCTTGGGAAGAACACAAAGTGCTCTAAGGGACAAAGGGATTCAGACTCAAGTATAAGCTCCAGCAACAATGGACTATAGTTTTCTTGCTCTTCAATTCCTCACCTTTCAATGTATCCAAAGGGTTCATTATATAGTTCTTTAATGGGGTAATGGAAGTTCAAATTTGAGTGATATCAAGGCATATGGAAGGCCAAGAGACAAGTGACTCATATCCACATCAAGGAAAACTCCAAAACTATTTGTCCTTTTGCACACATCCTGATGTACGCGGTTTTGAGGGCCATATCCGCGTATATACACGATAATAGGTTTAAAAGTAGCATATGGAAAATAATGCATGTTTTTAGGGATGATATTGGAAACATCAAAGGTACAAAAATGGTCCATGGGGTCCAAAGAGTCTGCAGAGGGACAGGGAAGGCCATAAATGTGTGATCCACCATGTGTGGTAAAATCAGCTGTAACAAATGCCCCCTAATGTGTGCGGTCGGAGGGGTGATACGATGGCTGAAATACATTATAAGTCCATCCCAGAAGTGGAGTGATGAAGAACCAGGTGGAAGAACCATCCATCTAATGGTATAATACAATAATCAAACTCTGCACATGGCTGCAAGTACATACAGCAGTCCCGGATACATAATAGTACAATGGCCATGAATAGGCACGATACAAAATATGACATGTGTGGTCATCGCCACGTACAATATAGATAGATCAGAATCTCCATTATGAATATATACAAAGGATCATGATCTCCATGAACGCTAAAGATATACGGTGGATCAAGATCTCCATAATCGCTAAAGATTTCTAACATATACTGGAATCAAGTCACAAGAGATGAAATCTCATGAACACTGGAACGATCAAGGAGGTAGCATATATGAAATGTCACCAATATGGAAGGTCTTGTACACAATCTGCTATGAGTACATGTTCTAATATGTGAATAGAGGTGTCGAGGTCAAACATAGTAGTCCATCGTCTGATTACCGGTCATTGATGTATACCGTTAACAGACGCGAGATCACCCACCGATAATGAAAATGGGAATCAAGGTACTAGAGTCCAAAGTAACAAGTGTGAATAAATTTGTTGAGGTCAAACACTTGATAGAATCCATCAATCAGGGGACATTGATGTATTCCCAAAACTATCGATGGCAAGAGAACCTGGCACTGATGACTGGAAAAGGGTTCATTATATATTTCTTTAATGGGGTAATGGAAGTTCAAATTTGAGTGATATCAAGGCATATGAAAGGCCAAGAGACAAGTGACTTAGATACACATCAAGGAAAACTCCAAAACTATTTGTCCTTTTGCACACATCCCGATGTACGCGGTTTTGAGGGTCATATCCACGTATATACGCGATAATAGGTTTAAAAGTCGCATATGGAAAATAATGCATGTTTTTAGGGATGATATTGGAAACATCAAAGGTACAAAAATGGTCCATGGGGTCCAAAGAGTCTGCAGAGGGACATGGAAGGCCATAAATGTGTGATCCACCATGCGTGGTAAAATCAGTTGTAACAAATGCCCCCTAATGTGTGAGGTCATAGGGTTGATATGATGGCTGAAATACATTATAAGTCCATCCCAGAAGTGGAGTGATAAAGAACCAAGTGGAAGAACCAGCCATCTAATGGTATAATACAATAATCAAACTCTGCACATGACTGCAAGTACATACAGCAGTCCCGGATACATAATAGTACAATGGCCATGAATAGGAACGATACAAAATATGACATGTGTGGTCATCACCATGTACAATATAGATAGATCAGAATCTCCATGATGAATATATACAAAGGATCATGATCTCCATGAACGTTGAAGATATACGGTGGATCAAGATCTCCATAATCGCTAAATATTTCTAACATATACTGGAATCAAGTCACAAGAGCTGAAATCTCATGAACACTGGAATGATCAAGGAGGTAGCATATATGAAATGTCACCAATATGGAAGGTCTTCTACACAATCTGCTATGAGTACATGTTTTAATATGTGAATAGAGGTGTCGAGGTCAAACATAGTAGTCCATCGTTTGATTGCCGTTCATTGATGTATACCGTTAACAGACGCGAGATCACCCACCGATAATGAAAATGGGAATCAAGGTACTAGAGTCCAAAGTAACAAGTGCGAATAAATGTGTTGAGGTCGAACACTTGAGAGAATCCATCGATCAGGGGACATTTATGTATTCCCAAAACTATCGACGGCAAGAGAACCTGGCACTGATGACTGCAAGTCTCCAGGCACTCAAAATGACTCTAGATTCCTATCCTAGAATAAATGATCTGAAGTCGATGGGATGAAATCCATTGGCAGAAGAGAATTAAGGCATCCCTTGGCATCCAACATGAGGTACTCAGCAAAGCTATATAATCTGGAAGGACTCGATCATAATGTACACGAACCAGTATCAGTACCGAGAATGGTCGACATGCAAAGTCAAGAGAACTGAGGAATGGTTGACTCAGGTTTCAACTTCCTTCAAACAATAGCATAAAGGTGAATGGTGACTAAATGTAGGAAGCATAGACTCAATATACAAAACTGGGACATCTCTGGAAGGAGAGCATTAATGCATCCTCTATAAACCAACACAAGGTACTCAGTAACGCTATATAATTTGGAAGAACATGAATAATGTGTACGAACTAGTAACAGTACCGGGAATGGCTGACATGCAAAGTCAATATAACTGAGGAATGGTCGAGTCAGGATTCAACTTCCTTTCAACAAGAGCATAAAGTTGAATGGTGACTGAAGGTAGGTAGCATGGACTTGATATGCAAACTGGGACATCCCTATGACACAGGAGGCATCAATAGAGGCTCCATAGGGACTGGAAGCTTAACCAGTTGGTAGAGATAAACTTAGAGAAATAAGTACAGCTCCTAAAGTCAAACTATTAAACCAACCAATGGATGTGATATATAGTGCTCTGTTCAAAGACGACACGACTTGACTGCTGCCAAAGAGAACATTTTTTCCTGTCCGGATTTTTGGTTTTTTAATTTTTTTTGGACTTTTTCAAATATTTTGAAAAGCTTGAAAAATAATAAAAGTGCTTTATAGTTACAAATCTAGGAGGAGATGAGTGTAAAAGGGAAAAAAACTATTTCCAAGCAGTGGAACATACATATGCTCAATGCAAGGAAACATGTGTAGGATAACGACACTCAGGGGAAAGTCCCCTCCTGGTGAAAAAATGGAGAATCAAGCTGCAAAAGATATATAAAATGGCTCTACTTGGCTAGACATGAGATAAGCTCAGCATATATGGATGATAATCAAAGTCAGGGAAGCTGGCATAAGGCTCAAAAAGGCAAGCAAAATTCATGATAATGCAATTACAACTTCACATATACAAGGGAGTTTCAAGGAAAAAGGCCAGCATAAAGGTCAAGAGGAGTATGAAGCTCTTGCTCAAAGTCATGGCGATACTATACAAAGGACTCCCACAACCTAAAGGAGGCAACGCATCATGGGCACCAAATGCAACAAGGATCTAACTAGGGCACCCATTTATAGGAAAGCTCTACCATTCGCATAGTGTCACTTCTAAAAGTAGCATGAAGGTTCTATGACACCATGGAATGGGTTCGTACCTAAGGTTAAAATGGAATGGTCATAAGGAAATTCATAAGTGCAAGTGCATGTAATATCCTAACCTATATGCCAGTTCAGACATAATACCTATGATAGGCACGAACAGGTCGAACCTCAGAGAGAGTGTACAAAAACTGGACCCTATATGACAACCATATTATTCGAAAAAAACCCAAAATAGTCAATAAAGAATCCAAACTATAGGATATAGGGAGGAATGATCATGACAACTGCACCTAAAGGAAACAATGCGATAAATGATGGGACATAAAAAAGGAAAGAAAGGTGTAGACCCAACATTCACGCATCCGCTACCACCCCCGTGAGGGTGACCATCAGTGTAAATACCAAGAGAAGGGAGTCAGCATCTTCCGCAAATGCAGTATAGAGCGGAATGTGACCACTCCCAAATCTATGAGCACAGTAAGGGGTTGTGATGCCCCCAAGTCTGACACCAGGGTCCATACTAGGACCAAGGATGGGTGATAGGATACCAGGCATGCCGAAAATAAAAGGACCAAAACTCAAGAGAGCATAAATATACTCAATTAACTGCGATCCCAAAGGCAAACTAGCGCACAAAGAGCACACTCCTAGGAAAATATACAGCCAAAATACAAGCAAACCAAGGGGAGGATATGTGATCTCCCAAATGCAGTAGGTATGTCTCGCCTAGGAGAGGCTTGAAACTCCCATACACTACAAGCGAAGGTACGTAACCAATTATAGTGGCCCTCAGTTTCAACGCATCAAGCAACTGTGCTATCCGACCCCCACCTGGCTAGGACACCTACAGAATAACCTCTACAAGTACCCCCTACGATACCTAGGTAAGTAAACTAAGGTCACCTCAATATAATCAATGCTCAGGTGGACAGTCTCAGGTGGGATTGACCATATGGGAAGGGTAGTAAAGCCCAAAACTCTCGAAAGAGCCCCCAGATACGAATACAATCCTAGAAATATCTCTAGCACTCACAGAAAATGACCAGGGGTCATCCCAATCACAAGCATGTGCACTGGATCGTGCTTAACTCCCATGTAAGAGGAGTGTCCTGAGAAACACTAATTATATCAAGGATTTATCTCTCACCTAGACAGACACCTAATTGTTTTGTTTAGTGGTCTTGGAGAATTAACTCACAATGAACTATTCCAAGACCCTAAAAACTATTCCTATTGGTGAACCCTATAAAAGAAAAATGTGTAATTCATTTTAAATTATGTGCTGATTTTAATGGTTGTAATTACTCAAAGGGAAATGGCCATGCAACTAATGATATGAAGACTCGGCAGTGAAATAAAAGTGAACACCTAACAAGCAATGCCAAGTGCAATCTTGTAGAATGGAAAATAGGGTATGCCACTACATGAGATGAATAAATATATATTCCTTTCTGAATGCCAATGCAATCCTTCCTATATGAAATCCTAAACACAACTCCCATCCAAGCAATCCAATGCAAGTACCTTCTCAAATACATATCTAAGATGCAACTAAGAGTGCAACTACTTTGTATTTTTCAATATAAAAGCATGAAAAATGCAATAAAATTCATCTAAAACTCTCAGTCTCTGCAGCAATTATAAAACACAAACCCAACAAGACACCGAGACAAGAAAGAGTAATGCATTAATGGCAAAACAAAAAGGATAAATGACTAAAACTACTTTCAAAGAAAAATCAATGAAAAGATGATCTCTGGTCACAAAAGAAGCATCCAACAGACAACATCAAAACCAAGGAAGACCCAACCACACTCACAGCCAACCCAGCAACTTCCCACAACATCAAACTCACAAAAAGGGAGGATGTACATGATTGTTTAAAGAAAATTTGCATATATACGTAACTTTCGGTCAAAACTTTGCATGTATACGCATATTTTGGCCAAAAACCTGCATGTATACGTGGCTTTTGGCCAAAAATCCATGTATGTACATGAATTTTGGCCAAAAACCTATGTATACAGAGAAGACAGTGGTAAAAAGCAGGCCAAGGGTCAAACCAATAAAGGGGAGTGTCAATGGATGAACATACTATAAAATGCAACACAGAAATGAAGAGAAACAAAGATCAATTCAAGAATATCAAGCACATTCTTCCCCCAAACCCCAAAGAAAAACAAGGAACATCCCCAGTATGGTCTCCAATTCTGTTACGGAGAAAAATTCCTATGGCTTGGGGTACCACAACAGACAGAGTAACCACAGAAATAAATCCTTTCCCATATGTAAGAGAAACAAAACATCTAACACTAAAGGATCTAGAAACATACCTTATTCCGAATGGTTGATGTAGATCCCCATTGAGCTTTTCTACTCTCGCTTGTATTAGCAATTTTCTCTCTCAATCATTCAGCAAACAAGACAAGCATGCTATATAATGGTGTCAGACCTACTCTAGCATATATAATCAATAATGTAGAAGCAATTAAAAGCATCCATGGATTCAATATTCATTTAAATGCACATCATTGGATAGGAAAAGATATTTCTATTAATATAAATCAGAGATTACAAGAATGACAACCTATGTCGGCACGTCTGCGAACTGGAAAAACTAAGTCCTCCACCTGGGCCTCCACCACTTTAATCCTTCATCTCTCGATAGCAAGTTCACAAGCAAAGGAAATCTTGGGAAGAACACAAAGTGCTCCAAGGGACAAAGGGATACAGACTCAAGTATAAGCTCTGGCAACAATAGACTATATTTTTCTTGCTCTTCAATTCCTCCCCTTTCAATGTATCCAAAGGGTTCCTTATATAGTGCTTTAATGGGGTAATGGAAGGTCAAATCTGAGCGATATCAAGGCATATGGAAGGCCAAGAGACAAGTGACTTGGATCCACATCAAGGAAAACTCCAAAACTATTTGTCCTTTTGCACACATCCCGATGTACGTGTGTTTGAGGGTCATATCTGCGTATATACATGAGAATAGGTTTAAAATTCGCGTATGGAAAATAATGCATGTTTTTAGGGATGATCTTGGAAACATCAAAGGTACAAAAATGGTCCATTGGGTCCAAAGAGTCTACAGAGGGACAGGGAAGGCCACAAATGTGTGATCCACCATGTGTGGTAAAATCAGCTATAACAGCGTGTACACGCGAGTATGGGATTAAAATTCGCATACAACAATAAACATGTGTTTTTAGGGATGAAATTGGAAACATCAAAGTATAATATCAGTCCATGGGGTATAAATAGTCTACATAGGGACAGTGAAGGCCATAAATATGTGATCAACCATGTGTGGTAAAATATGCTATAACACATGATTTTAAATAAATCAATAGAGGTTCAAAATAATAATCTAGAAATTTGTGCAAAGCCTGACGGTCATAATCCTAGTATGAAAAAGAGTCCCTCCTTTTCTACTCATTTTTGAAATTTTCAATAGGAACATTCACAATTGTATGATTGATTCAGGGGCTTCATCCAATGTCATGCCAGTATCTGTCTGTACTAAATTGAATGCAAATGGGGAACCCTATCCCACCCAAATAGTCCAATTGGAAAAATCTAGAGTTAAGGTGGTAGGATAGCTAAAGAATTTCCTCTTAACATTATCTATAGATCCTAGGATTCATCAGATAGTTGACATAGTTGTAGCAAATATCCCCAAAACTTATGGTATGTGGTTGAGTAGGGATTGGTCAGAGAAGATCAAGGGAAACTTTTACACTGATTGGCCACATTTGTGGTTACCATACAATGGCAGAACAAATCATATTAAAATTGTGAGGGATACTTTTATGAAGCAAACAGTCACAGATATTAATGACCCTAATGAACTTGTTGTTTTCTTCACTTCAAACATATAACACTACACCTTTGACTCTTTCTTTGTGAATTTTCCTGTTGATTCCTCTCCCATTGAGGATGTTGATAAATTGTTAGAAATCAATAATTGCACAGTTGTTCCATTCATCAGTGATATTTTTCATAATGTATATAATTTTAATACAAATTTTAGGTTAGATTTATCTTCTTGGACTCTTTTTTTAATGGAACTAAATCCAAGGATGGTGTTGGTGCAGGGTGTGTACTGATAGATCTAAAAGGCACCAAACTGATGATTTCCTGCAGGATTGAATTTGAATGCACAAACAATATTGCTGAATATGAGGCTCTTGTAAAGGGACTCAGGAAAGCAATAGATCTGGGTACTCAAGTCATTGAATGCTACAGTGATTCTGAAATTATAGTCAAGCATGTAAGGAATAAGATCCATTTCTTATCCCCTCATTTGCTTAATTATCAGAAACTGATTAGGGACATGACTAATTCCTTCAAATATTTTAATATTAAATATGTCCCTAGATCACATAAGGTTTATGCAGATCTTTTATCCAACACTGCATCTAGGCTCATTCCCCCAGAAGGTCTGTCCCCTGACACATTTTAAATTGAACTCATGTACAAACCCTCTATTCCAAATAATGTGACAAGTTAGAAATTTTTTGATGATGACCTTCAGATTTTATACTTTTTAAAAACCCATGATACCTTTAAGGATATAGGCATACATGAGGCTGAACATGATAAGTCTTTATCTGACCACAATATTCCTTCTAACATGATCCCCAAGTCAGTATAAACATAGAGACTGTACTATGACTTGCAGGATAAATTTAAAGGTAACCCTAACTACAAGACACACAGTTCTTCCCTCAAATTTAATACTGTCAACCTTGGAAATGAGTAGAACCCTCAACTTATTAATATAGGGGTTAGTTGTTCCCCAGAGGAAGAAAGCGTTTTAGTTAAAATCTGTAAAGAATTCAAAGATGTGTTTGTATGGACTTCTGATGATTTAAAACTTTTGACTCCTCTATCATGCAACACAACATACCTTTAAATCCTGACATAAAATGCTATCAGCAAAACTTGAGAAACATGCATACCAGTCTTAAGCCATCCATGAAAAAGGAACTTGAGAAACTATTGAAAGGAAGGATCATTTTTTGAGTTAGACACACATAGTGGATCTCTAACTTAGTCCCTTTCTGCAAGAAGAGTGGATAAATCATACTATGTATGGATATACACAACTTAAACAGAGCATCTAAAAAGGACAATTGCCCTGCTCCTTCAATGGAACGGATTTTACAAAGAGTTTCAGGTGCATAAATGTTCTCCACGCTAGATGATTTTTCGGGTTATAATCAAGTTTTGGTCACATCCTCCAACCAGCTTAAGACTTATTTCAGAACACCTTGGGGCACATTTTCCTATAGGAGAATGCCTTTTGGACTGATCAATGCTGGTACAACATTCCAAAGAGCTATGGACATAGCCGTCAAAGGTTTGATGCAAAATTTTGTTGTTGTTTATTTGGATGACATAACTATTTTTTCGAAAAAACTACATGGTCATCTATTTGCATTGAGACATGTTTTTGAAAGATGTAGAAAGTATGGGATTTCTCTAAATCATAAAAAATCAATTTCTGCAGTTATAGAAGGTAAGCTTCTAGGCTTTATTGTTTCCAAGGATGTAATGATAATTGACCTTGAAAGGACTGAGGCCATCTCAAATATTGGACTCCCGAGTTCAAATAAAGCCATGCAATATTTTCTTGGAATGATAAACTTTGTTAGGATATTTGTACCAAACTTTGCACATATTGTGTTGCTACTGCAACCACTTCCCCAAATTTTTTGTAATTTTAGGTCCCCCCCTTAGATTTTTGGTTTTAAGCATTCTTTAGAACTGATTCTACTCCTTGAATCTTCATTCCATGACTTATTTTTTTCTTGGAGAAAGCCAAAAAAAAAATTCACTAAGTTAAAAAACTCAACTTTTTCTTCCAACGTATCGGACGAACTCAATGAATCAAGTCGACACGTCGGAAGAACTCAGCATTGTCATCCAATGTTTTTTAGTCGATTCTGTTTTATTTTGTCCAAGGCCTAAGTCTTTAGTAGAAAATTTTGATTAGTTTTTTCCCATAGCGTCAGCAAAAGTTAGACTTTCGAGCCGACACGATCAGCAAAACTTACCTTTCCTTGCCGACGTGTTTTATTGGAGGAGTTTCTCAAGTTCATCGGAAGATATCACCGTGTTCTTCTGATGGTGTCGGATAAACTCAACTTTCGCAGCCGGCGTGTTTGGTAGAACTTAGAATTTACAGACAACGTGTTCAGTAGAACTTAGAATTTGCAGCCAATCTATTTTCATCATAACTCTTTTGTGAGTTTTGCCGACGGCCTTTATCGAAATCATTTGATGAGTTCCCACCAACGGTGTTAGCACTCCAGGAAACTCCTCTAGGTTGCAGCTTGAGGATGCCTGGTAACTTAAATGTTCTTATGGTTTTTCTAAATGGATCAAGTCAGATGACCTAAAGGACCTCACACACTCAAGACATGCATAAAACTGAATCAAAAGATAAGGCTTCTAACTACCAATGTTCAGAGGTTTGATAATCGGGTGAACAGATGGAGAACTTACTATGCTAGAAGATTCATATATAAAGCAATTACATATAAATGGCTAATAATAACAAGGAAAATTACTTGCAATTCAACTCATCAACATAAAGTGTGGAAATTGAACCCAAGTGATAGAACAATTGCATTCACAAAATTGCTAATCAAACATGAAAATTTACAAACAAAGGAGATTGAAATTGGAGCATAACACTAATCTGTATTGAATAAGTGTACAATAGCCAACCTTATGAATTCATAGGCTGCTGCAATATATAATTCCATGAGATATTCAAATGCATAATTATTCCATTCTAAATATTCAAAAAGTAGGCTTACTAAATCTAGTCAAATCCCCCATAGGTGCATAAAGCAGTTTCCAAATCCACTTAGAGGCTCACGAATTGGAAAATTCAAGTAGGAAAGATAATAAGGGATGGAAATACAACTCATACATGATTTTATTAGGAGAAAAGGATGGAGGATGATGAGACCAGAAAAAAAAAAAGTCAACTACACCTAGTCTTACTTTCCCTTTTGCCTTATTTATCAATAAAACAGGAAACTTAGCAGAAAAAGCAAATATGCGCTTTGGAGGATATGGAATAAAGTAGACATGCTAAATATGGTTTCCAGGAGGTTTCCCAAGCACTCCATGACTCATTTTTATCAATTTTGACTTCTAGGACATGTGGAAGACAACTTGCATAGAGTGGAATATAGGAAACTAGGCAAATAAGACAAAAATGGATTAATTAATGTCTAAGGTAGCTAACTATGAGTTGATTATTCTAACACCCCCCCTTAAGCCTGAATTTATGAGTAAATATCAGAAAACTATAGGGCCTAAAAACAAGGCTTAGTCACCCTTTACATACTGCATGTCCATTTAACCAAGGAAAGAGGAAAAAACCCAGTGGGAAAATCCTCCCTTAAACAAGGACAGTAAAACAAAATTTAAAAATATTGTCATCAATCATGCTTCACAGCATGATCAGCAATCCCGAGCAGTGATTTGAGATTGCTGAATGTCTTCTCACAAAAAACTTTGGTGAAGATGTCTGCAACTTGTTCTGAAGATGCACAGAAGAGTAGGTGAATGGTGCCATCATGCACAAGCTGTCTGATGTAGGTCATATGGATCTCAATGTGTTTGGTTCTCTATCTCTGAACTGGATCATTGTAGATTCGAATGGTTCTATGATTATCACAATAGATAATAGTTTAAAACTCTGATTTGAAACCACACTCACCAAGTATCCCCTGTAAGCATAAACATTGAGTTGCTGCATTTACAACTCCTTTGTACTCTGCTTCTGTAGATGAGAGTGCTGTGCCACTCTATTTCTTTCTTGACCAGATGATTGGTCCTTCAGCAAGCATGAATGCATATCCTAATGTTGACTTTCTATCTGTGTTGTCACCTTCCCAATCACTATCAGTAAAACTAATCAAATCAAGATCAGATTTAGATTTGTAGAAAATCCAATGAGTTCTTGTTCCCTGAACAAAGTTAAGGATCCTTTTAGCTGCTCTCCAATGGATCTCATGAGTCTGATCCATGTATCTTGAAGCCACACTTACTACATAATATATATCAGGTCGAGTGTTTGTAAGGTTAAGCAAACACCCAATCAACTGTCTATACAGTGTATTATTTACCATAGGAGAAGAACCTGCTTCTTCAAGCTTATCTCCTGAAAGGGAGGGAGTCTTGCTTGGCTTGAAATATTTCATGTTGAACTTGTTCAGAAAATATAAAGCATACTTGGAATGATGTACTTTTATTCCATGTTGGGATTGAGCAATTTCAAGACCCAAGAATTGGTTCAACAAACCCAAATCAGTCATAGAAAATGCATGGTTCATTGCATTCTTCAAGGAAGCAATCTCTTTCTTTGAACTTCTTGTAATCAGAAGGTCATCCACATAAAATACAATAATCATCAAAGAACCATTAATCATCTTCCAATAAACATTAGGATCATACTTGCATCGAACAAAACTCAATGACAACAGAAATCCATCAATATTGGCATAGTAAGCCTTGGGGGCTTGCTTGAGCCCATACAATGATTTCTTTAACCTACACACAAAATATGGATTAGAAACAAACCCTTGAGGTTACTACATGTAAATATCTTCAGCAATATCTCCATTTAGGAAGGCACACTTCACATCCATGTGATGTACCTCCCACTGCTTTGAAGCTGCAATGGCTAAGGCTAGCCTTATGGAGTCCATATTTGCCACTGGTGCAAAGGTTTCATTATAGTCAATACCATGTACCTATGAGTAGCCCTTGGCTACCAATATTCCCTTTTATTTCAAAGGTGAACCATCAGCAGCAAACTTATTTTTGAAAACCCACTTACATTGAACTAGCTTTCTCCCTAGGGGGAAGATCAACCAGTTCCCAAGTGTTATTCTTCTAGAGCGAGCTGAATTCTTCTTTCATGGTTGCTTTCCATATTGGATCATGTGCTTCATATTCATATTTCTGTGGGTCTGATTCAACCATCATATAACACTTCTCTACAAACAAAGGGTCTTTCATACACAGGGCACTCTCCAACTAAGATCTAGTCCTCCTAGGATCACTAGGATTTCCAGCTAGTTCCCCAGCTGCATGAATGGTATTTTCTGCCCATTTTGGTCTTGTAGGAATTTCAGGATATGCAATTAAATCATAATTATCAGACATATCAGAATCAGCAAACTCATTTGTCTCTTCACTTACACTCAATGGTTTTGGTGGTGAAGAAGACTCTCCAACTTCAACTGCTGCTAAAGGATCTTCTTGGAATGGAACACTCCTTTCAATGAAGGCTTTGTTTGTGCTCAAGTTTATCAGCTTGTTCCCTTTTGAATCTTTATAATACCCAACAAATAGGCACTCTTGTATTTGGGGCTGCAAATCCTTTCTCTTTTCAGTTGGAATTCTAGCCCAAGCCTTTGAGACAAAAATCCTGAAATGGGTCACATCTGGATTTTGCCCACTCCAAGATTTTAAAGGAGTCATACCATCAAGCTGTTTATGAGGCACCCTATTCTGGATATAGGATGCACATTTTATAGCCTCAGCCCAAAATTTTGGTGGCAAAATCTTAGCGTCCATCATACAGGTTGCCATCTCCTTCAGTGATATGTTCTTTCTCTCAGCAACACCATTTTTATTTGGTGTGTAAGGGATTGAATGCTACATATGAATACCTACATATTTACAATATTTAATGAACTTAGACTTGACATACTCACCACCATTGTCAGATCTGAGGATCTTGAGTCTCCTCCTAGACTGATTTTCAACCAAGGCCTTAAAGACTTTGAAGAGGTCAAAAACTTTAGACTTATGCTTCAGGAAGTAAACCCAACAATACCTGCAAAATTCATCTATGAAGGTCAATTCATATTTGTCTTGACTCATTGACATATGAGGAAATGGACCAGCAAAATCACTATGGATCAACTCAAGAGGTGCAGAGGTTTCTCTCATGACTAGCTCTCTCAAATTTGTGCTCTAGGTGTTTTCCTAGGATACAACCTTGACAGACTCCCTTAGAAAAGTTAATCTTTGGTAAACCTATGACCATATCTTTTTCACTCAGATCAGAAAGATACTTATAGTTAACATGCCCAAATATTTCATGCCAAATCTTGCTTGCCTCATTAGCATGAATCAGAAAAGAAGAGGGGTTTGAGTAGGGTAGAAAATGTGAAAATATGTATACCTTTGAAGTGTGATCTACAACACCTTTTGAAATGACTTTACCATTCAATATTTTTGTGATCTCAACATCATCAGGGGAGAGGATGACCTTCTTTGGAGACCCTGTGTGAGTCATCTGATACACTGACAAGAGGTTAGAGGCAAGACCTAGAACATACAACACATTATTGAACTTACCATGATCAAGATCAATCCTTCCTTTCCCCAAACTATCAGTGAGTCATCTCCCAGCACTATTGGTGGACCTTTCGACATGTCAAGAGAGGAGAATTCCTCCTTGGTCAAAACCATATGTCTTGAAGCTCCAGAGTCCATGATGAAGCTAGGTGAGCTTGATATGCCAGCAACCAAAGCATGTACTCTCTCTCTGTGCTCTGAATTTGATGCCTTCCCTCTTCTTTGAGCAATCAGGAAGGGAGATGTTATTCTTCTCCAGGAGTTGGGTCAACATGTCAATTTTCTTCTTCATACAGGAGCTCTTAGGATGATAGCCCTTATTGCAGTATGTGCACTTGCTCATTTCTCGTTTGTTCTTCTTCTTTTGGAAGTTCTTCTTGGATCCTTGGGGCTCCTCTTGAGAATTGTTCTTGTATCTATTTTACTCAGGTGGCTTCTTAGCTTTCTTCTTGCCTTTTGAATCCACCCTTGAATCTCCAACAACCAAAGCTTGGTCTTTGGAAGTTTTGATGGTGCCCATCATCACCAATTTATCTTGTTCTTGTGTGAGGGATTCCATGAACTCTACAAGCTTAGGAATCTTCCAGTCTCAAGCTGTCAACTTTGTGGCATGGAAGGTCCAAAAAAACACTGAATAGTCAGGGCCAAGCTTTGAGAGTATGGCCAAAACTAGTTGCTCTTCCTTCTTTTCAATTCCACACTTCTTTAGCTGCAAAACAAGGGATTTAAACTTGGAAAAGTAGAGTTACAGGGATTCGAAGCCGCTGGGACTCAAAAAGATCAATTCATTCTCAATTTTATGTCCTCTCATCTCATTTGTCTTACCAAAAATCTCTACAATATTCTCCCATACTTCATTAGGTGATGTCAATCCATCAAGATGGAAGAGGAGGTCTCTTGATATGCTCAGACACAAAAGACCATAGGCCTCATCCCTCCTGTTGTGCCATTTAATTTTCTCTATAGTTGCAATGGACTCTACCTCAGTTGCCATAGTTTCCCTATAGAGACCTTTTTCTCTCAACAGTATCTCCATCTCTTCTTTCCATTCAAAGAAATTAAATGGAGTCAAGATAATCTTCTGAGATTGATCCATAGCTCAGAAACTGTACCCTTCAGTCAGCAGAATATGCTCCCAGTCAAGATGTCAAAACTACAATAGAAATATGGAAGGAGATAAATCTATATACAAAGGCTCTGATACCATGTGGAAATTGAACCCAAGTGATAGAAAAATTGCACTCACAAAATGACTAATCAAACATGCAAATTTACAAACAAAGGAGACTGAAAATTGGAGCATAACACTAATCTGTATTGAATAAGTGTACAATAGCCAATATTATGAAGTCATAGGCTGCTGCAATATATAATTAAATTATATATTTGAATGCACAAGGATGCCATTCGAAATATTCAAAAAGTAGGCTTACTAAATCTAGTCAAATCCCCCATAGATGCATAAAGCAGTTTCCAAATCCACTTAAAGGCTCACGAATTGGAAAAGTCAAGTAGGCAAGATAATAAGGGATGGAAAGACAATATATACATGCTTTTATTAGGAGAAAAGGATGGAGGATGATGATGTCAAAAAACAAGTCAACTACACCTAGTCTTACTTTCCCTTTTGCATTATTTAACAATAAAACAGGCAACTTAGCAGAAAAAGAAAATATGTGCTTTAGAGGATCTAGAATAAAGAAGACATGCTAAATATGGTTTCCAGGAGGTTTCCCAAGTGATCCATAACTTATTTTTAGCAAGTTTGACTTCTAGGACATGTGGAAGACAACTTGCATAGAGTGGAATATAGGAAACTAGGCAAATAAGACAAACATGGATTAATTAATGTCTAAGGTAGCTAACTATGGGTTGATTATTCTAAAATAAAGATATGATGAAAGCTATCAGATATTAGATAACATGAATAAACCTAAATCAAACATTCAAGCACAAGTACAGGACAAAAAAGATATGGAAGCTAAACATATAATAACAAAAGAGCTTATATTAGATGATGAATAACATGAGAAGTTTGATAATAATAAGGATCTAAAGGTCCCGAAAGTCAAACCCTTGCTTCAACATAAGTCTTAGGATTTATATCCTTTACAAAAATATTCATATCCTGAAACGTTGGATCTGATTTACTAAAAATAGATAAAATAATTTTTTTTTGCAAAATTAGGTCAAAAACCCTAATTTAAGTACTAGTCTATTTAACTCTAACACTTGTTCACTCATTGAACTCTTTGATAACTGTAGTGATTACTAGATTATATTTGTAACATGTTATCTGATAGATAAGCCATGATTGGTCAAAAACAGGTAGGGTTTGTGACCCATTTCTCCTTGAAAGTGTTAACACCCAAAAAAGGTTCACTACCTCATCTACAACATTACATGGCTCATTTGTCCATTTTCATACCATATTTCCATCAAAAACCCATAAAACCATCTAAAAAGCCTCCAAAAGGCTTAAAATGCCTCCAAAAGGCCATAAAACCCTCTTTTCCTCCAAAAAATATCCAAAATTCCTCCAAAAAAGCAAAAAATCTCCAAAAAGGAAGAAAAAATATAAAATAATGAGGAAAAGGAGGAAAAAACCCTAAACAGCTGAAACCCTAACCCTAAACCGGCACTCCACCACTATAAATAAGTGATGGATACCCCTCATTTCATATCCACAATCACAAGTATCCTACCTCTGCCAAAATTGCTCGTGAAACCCTAGCTCACCATTGAGCTACTTTCACCGTGAGAGCCCCTTTTGGCCCATTTCCACCATAGGAGAAAGAGAAGGAACAGCTGGAGCTCGAAGCAACCTCTTGGATCAGTACAACGGGCTTCACCAACCTCCACATTGGAGGTCAGATCAATAAAAAATCATTCTTTACTTTCTACTGTTTTGCTTCATGAATATGTTTAGATTAATTTTTATTACTGTTTAGCATCTTTTATTTCACATATTATTGAACTGCTACTAAGGAATCCATTCTCCTTAGTAGGTGCTCATTTGCACAAGCTAGGGATAAAACCCTAGCTACAGTTTTGGCGACTGCGCTGGTTTTTATCTTATTTTATTCCCCGTTTTGTCCTTTCGGCTGTCGTTTTTGGCCGCCGTAAACTGTCGTTTTTCCCTTCGCAGTCGCATCCCAACCGCACCTTTCCAGCCCTTAGCTGTGACCCGACCGTGCCTTTCCAGCCCTTAGCTACGACCCGACCGTGCCTTTCCAGCTCTTAGCTGCGACCCGACCACACCTGTTTTCCTGTTTCCTGCGGTCCGACCGTCGCTGTCGACCATAAAGCCGTGATCTGAGCGCGCCTGTTTCCTTCAAACCCGCGGTTCGACCGCACGATTTTGCCCTAAACCCGCGATCCACCCGCTTGTGTTCTTCAAAAACCCGCGATCTGGTCGCGCCTGTTTCTTTCAAACCCGCGGTTCGACCGCCGATCCGATCTGACTTTTTGCACTTGTTCCTGCTTTTGAACCCAACCCCTTTGCTGCCATTTTTTCTCCACCTGCACAGCCATCTGTTCTACCTGCACTTTTGTCCCCCTTTACAGAATTTTTAAAAAAAAATTCAGCATTGTTTATTCAGATAATTTTGCATGGTAAAAAAAAATTTTTCATTTCAGTATTATTGATATTTAGGAAGTTGCCCTGGCACTTCTCTTCTGGGTTCATAACCTCACAAGCACACAATCTGTCACCTAATTCAAGTGAGACTTAAAAATTACTTAACTCAACCAACATTCTAACCCCACTTGGGGAACACAAAATAATTTTTGTAGTTAGGTAGGATCGGGGGGATAGGCTTCCAAAAACACCCCTCGGTTACTTACACTTGAGACATAGTTGTTGTCCATTAGGGAACCAAAATCCCCTAGTATTTTTTGACACGGTCACAACCGGTTTATCAGAGGGCCTCTCCCTTAGGAGGGTTGAAGTCGTGAGATTGGTTCTGGAAGTCTGAGTGGAATACCAAACTCCATTCAGTAACTGAAGGGCTACCTTTCGCAATTCTCGGGATATCCCTGTATAGGGGTATTGCGGTTAAAGGACCAAGCAGCAGATTTACCTTTCTGGACGTGTCATGAACGGGGTATCTTAGTTGCCATTCTTCTAGGATTTGACTACCCGGTGTCCCTCCCGGTAGGGGGATACCTTAGCCACTTGGCTTCCCTATACATATTGTCTGACTTGGATTTCATCACCTTGCAGAGGATATGTCTAGTTGAGTCATAATACTACTAGTTAGGTGTTTGCATGCTCCCTTACCTCCTTTTGGTCTAGTGAGTCCACCGTTTTTTATTTGTAGGCAACCTGCTATTTTTTGGTATTCTGACCATTTCTGTTGACACTCCGCCTATTGTAGCACGCAGTTATAGTGGGTGTTTTGAGTGGATTGTTGGCCTGAGCGCCCTATTTTTTGAGCTCTCCTTCTGCACACTCGGTTGCATTAGAGTTTTTGAGCTGATTTGTAGTTACCTCAACCCACAAGTGATTTGATACCATTTGTCACCATTGATTCCCTGAGACATTCTCGGTGCCTCAGAGGCGAGCCCCCATAGCACGGTTCACTTGACACCACCCGTCCTCGACGCAGATCATCATCACTTGATACCACTTATCATAGATCTCGAGCCTTGTCACTTGACTCCACTCGTCAACAGCATAGGACTCCGTCACCAGATACTGATGCCCCTTATTTTACCTCTGATTCTGAGCCAGAGTCTGAGAACCCCCTTTACACTGCCCCTACTAGCCCCATGGCTGGCGTGACTCCCACTCCCATCTTGGTCGGGACCGTTGGTGGCACATCCACCACTACACCAGTTACCACACAGGCTATGGGTATGCCCTCCATGGGGCCCCCATTTACCGTTCCCCTCACAGCACCTATTCCCGTAGCAGGAATACCTATTCCCACTCCATCAATGACTCATACCACCCATGGTGGTGCAGGTCCGTCCTATACCACCTTAGTTCCCCCGCTTGGGGGCAACCTCCC